>PVJH01016074.1:0-51557 GCA_004026705.1 Nesogale talazaci | reverse complement strand
CCCAGGGGCTGCACGAGTGGACTCCAGCTGAACAACGTGGTGAAGCTGGTGCGGAACTGGCGGGGCTGCCTTCTCAGAGCTGCTGAGTCGGAATGGACTCCCTGGCACCACACAACAATAGTACAATTTTATAGCACTTTACTTTTTTAACTTACCTTCATGTCAGAACACTTTGGAAGATGATATCTAGACCTGATTCTTCTAAGATTATAACTCTTGCCCACTGCATTACGCTGTTCTTGCTGGAATCGTTTTCTTCAGAAACTGTATAGGTAAGCTCTACCATGATGAAGATTTGGTGATGAAGATCGTGAGTAAAGAGAATGAGTAAATATGTACAAGTTTTGAAGATGGTATCTTAGCAACTCCAATTGATGTTCGACACAATATTGACGAGGCTAGAGTTACCTAGTCCATCCTACTTCTGACTATATGCTACTTATGTTAACCATAAAGGGTTCTTTTGTAATAATTACATTCCCACCCTTACTCTGATACCAAGGAGGTCCAGGTGGTGTAGCGGTTTAGCAGGGGGCTGCTAACCAGAAGGTGAGCGGTCTGAAACCAGCCGCTGCTGCACAGTAGTGAGGCGGGCTTAGTCTCAAGAGCTCCCGGGGGCGGCTCTGCTTTCTCTTCTCGGGTCCTTATGCGTTGGAATCGACTCAAGGGCAGTGCGTCTGTTTGTTTGTTAAATGTGGTAACACCACCACAGAAACCTTCCAGCTGTCAGATAGACAACTTTGTCCAATGTGGCTCCCGGCATGTTGAGACCTAGACTTGCTTCTTTGAAGATTATAACTCTTGCCCATTGCACTGTGCTGTTACTCTTGCTGGAATCATTTTCTTCAGAAACTGTACAGTAAGTTTTACTGTGATGCACAAAGGAATGAAGAGAGCAGCATAAGTGATAGAGGCTGGGGTGAGATAATCCGGTGAGGAAAAGAATACAAATGAAATCACTTTGCAGTAAAACAGGACCTTTTGTTAGTAATCCTGATCCTTATCAAAGTCAAATTTCAAAGCATTAATACAGAGTATGGGTTCCCAAACTTATTCTCCCTTCGGTCCCCTTTTCAAGGGGGAAAAATTACTCTCAGACCATCTGATAATAAAAACTTTTATAGTATAACCCATAATCCAGAATAAAGTGTAGCTATCTGCTTTTCCAGATACCCCGATCTTTCCAGAATCACTGGGAGCAAACGGAACAGGGTAAGAACAGGGAATACAGAGAACCTGGGGTGGATGAACCCCTCGGAGCCAGTGGTGAGAGTGGAGTTAGCGGATGGGTGGAGGGAAGGTGGGATGGAGAGAGGGAGCCAACTGCGGGGATCTACAGATGGCCTCCTATCTGGAGGACGGACATCGGGAGGCGTGGGCAGCGGGAGATGTCGGGCAGTGTAAGACAGGACAAAACTCATAATTTATAAAGTAATGAGGACTGGGGGAAGTGGGAAAGAATGGAGGGGGAAGAATGAGAAGCTGATATCAAGGGCCCGATTGGAAAAGCAGGTATTTGGAGAATGTTAATGAAAGCTGGCACGTGAAGGTGCTTGGTACAGTATATGTAACTGTACTATGAAAAGCGATGTACGAGCCCCCAATAAAATGATTAAATGAAAAAAATATATCAGCCCCCCCCTAAAAAAAAGAACAGGGAGAAAGTGCATATATATGTATACACACATATGTATATATATAAAGTATATATATATATTTGCTTAAATAGACAAGATGGAAGAGAAGTGCTGAATTAGCAGAGAGTAATCTACCCATTTCTCTTAATACTTGGTCTACTGAGACAAACGCCTACGTTAGCATAGCTCTGTATTTTGGAATAAAGTCATCCAGCCGTCGACCAGTGTTCTGTGATCTCTTTCATCTATCTCTCTTCATCAGGAACGACCAATCTTTAGAAAAGAACATCATCTTTGGTAGAGGACACAAGAAAATGAAGCATACCCTCAATGAGACCAAATGACACACTATCCACAACACGGCACAAGCACACAAAAACTGGCACCAGATTGGGCAAAGCTTCATCCTGTTACACTTAAGGCCACCATGCGTCAGAACCAATTTGACAGCAACTAGTTATTTTACCCTAAATAATAACAACAATAACAAAATAGGGGGTTCTTGCCTGCTGCTCAATGGAAACAGGTTCAAGGTTGAAAGGATCTATTCAGGCTGGCTACTGGACGTTTGGAAATATGACTAACAATGACCCTTACTATCACTTCCTATAGGGCAAGGAGGATTCTATTATAATAAAAAAGCATTATGTCCAGACATAATCTTGGATTTGTATGAAACCACAGATCCCTTAGAGACAGAATGGCTATTGCCTGGGGCTGGAATGCATTGTCTTCTAAAGTCAACTGTCCTTTGGAAGTGCTGAGACTCCGAGAGGGAGAGCAGAAGTGGGGTTCAGCAACAAGCTGAAGCACAGAGGTCCTCAGTGGTTCTTGGAAGCCCATCTTCAGTATAAGAACAGGTTACATATTAAATCCAGATATTCTTAACACTGGGTGAACTTCCTTTTTAGTCAAGGCTGAAATACACCATTTTGTTTTTCAAGAGTAGACTCACTGATGCTTCTAAAACACACAGTGTACTGAATGACTTCAGACAAATAGCCTGCAGAATGTGCCTCCAATCCTGTTTCTTTTATGGTGAAACCTTAAGGTGGAGAATGCCTACTTTAAGATGCCAGATAGTCAGCTCCCATTCTTCTTGAACAGAGATATAGAGACCATTTGAGAAAGGCAAGGTAAAATACCTGAGCAGGAAAACCTTATGTATAACCCAAATATCAGTCAAGGCACCTAATTTTACTATAAAAATTGCATTAAGAATGTGCTGAAAAACTTGGCTTATACACAGTATAAATGGCAAGTTTACACCAATTATGGGAGCTGGGTGTTAATCCTACTCTTAATATTTCTAAATATTACTATTTCATTGACATTTTAAGTACTTAGTATGGTAACCAGTAAACCTCAAACATTGACAATTTTATTATACTAAAATCTGCAGGTCCAGGTTTAATTGAAGTCTACACATAGTTTGGAAAATGCAAACGTTTCAAAATAATGCGCTATTTTCATATCTGGTTGACTAAAATCTCATGTAACTGCTGGGATAACATTTTAGGGCAGTGATACCACACACACACAAAAGCTTAACATTTTAGTGCTGGCGTTTCACGATTACATTCCCTTTAGTTTTTAAGTCAGCCTGGAGAATATGGAGGTATTGGACAGGGTTTCAAAAGCTCATGAGAAAATGCCACTATTTTTTTCTTTCAGGAGCTTTTGTAAGACCCTCCTCTTTGCCACCGCAGTGCACTATTTGTGCCTACTCACATCCACTGAAACTCTACTGCGTTCTATTTATAAAAGAGTGATCAACCGAGTTTGCTAGCATTCTTCCGCCTCAATATTCCATTTTTTAACACAAATGCACTCACAAAATACCTTTGGAAACGGGGTGTTTTTTACCTAGCACTAAAGAGGTCTGAGAGCATTATCATGGAATGTTATAAGAGCTGTAAGAGCCCTCAATAAAATGATCTTAAAAAAAATAGTGGAACAGTACAAAGGCTAATGATTAAGGATATATATGTTTTGGCATCACTGCCCTCTGGTGGTGGAAATAGAAGGCCCAGCCTTTGCTCCTGTGAGGCCACTGCTGGAATTGAACCTCTATCCCAGTGGGCCGCAGTCCCGCGCACCACTATGCCCCCGGGGCTCAGCTTGATTAACAATATTGATGCAATGATATCTGTTATTGATAAAAATAGCCTAGATGTCCATCAGTGAGGACTGGTTAAAGAAACTAATACATCCATAGTTGGGGACTTTAAAAAGTCTACGGAAAAGTAGAATTAAAACAAAATGGAATTTTCCCACGAGCTTTTTGAACCCCCTTGTATAGCCCAATTCTATGAGAATAACAAAATGGATGAGATGGTTTCTCTATTTTTTTGGCCCAGAAATACGTTCATATATCAAATGTTAAGACGCATATACGTACGATGTGGGCCATTGAAATACAAATAACATGAAGTAATAAGAGTGCCTTCCTCACAGGGATATTGAGAGGAGCCAGTGATTGTATGTACATAAAACAGAGACATGTTTGGCATGTAGTCAGTACTTAAGGCATGTTGTCAAACTTCTGGGTATGTGTGCATAGAAAAAATGTCTAGAGAGATTTAAACCAAAATGCGGATTATTTTTGGGTGGTAGAATTAGATATTTTAAAATAATTTTGTGAAAAATTTTATGTTGATTCCACAGTTCTAAGTAGAAAAAGATGAGCCACTGAAAATTACATTTAAAAAATGTTTCTTGCTCATGTTAGTTACTTTGCCAAATACTAAGTTCTAGGAGTGGCCTTTGGTTAAGAACCTCTTTATAAACCTTAAATTATTCCCTATCACGTGGGAAACAAATAGGATTGCTATAACCTTTCTCCCTCATTCTGTGCACTAAATTCCACATTATTCTCAGAAAGATGAAATATATGCAAAAAGCCTCTCAAAACTTACTGCCATTGAGTCGATGATACCATATAGGACAGGGTAAAACAGCCCGTGAGTTTCCTAGACTGTAATTATTTGAGGGTGGGATTAGAAAGCCCTGTCATTCTCATTCTCTAGTAGAGTGGCTAGTGCTTTCAAACTGCTGACCTGTAGATCACGGCCCAGCATGTAACCACTATGCCATCAATGCCCCTTCAGCAAAGTCTTTGTCAAACATACTGTGTTACTTTGCTGGCTTAGTCAACTACCAATATGCAGAGGGTCTTGTCCGTTAATTCGACTTCCAATGCTGTGATGGAGCTGTAACCAGAGATCACACATCTTTACCCCCATCTGAAGAGCAGCCTGATAATAAGTAAAGAATATTCTTTGTCAAATGAGAGTGGCATTTGAATCTGTGACTTTTACAAGGATATGCCTTAAAATCCTACAGCTTAAATCCACATGGTAATAATCTGAATGCATTTATTAGAAAAAAGGGACAATTCTGTAGCTCTTTTCCATCAGTCTTGGGAACCATTCCTTTCATAGAATTTCTGCCTTTCCTCATTATAAATATATCTCAAATGATAATGGAGAGCAGAGATTTTTAAAAGTTATAATTGGCTATAAACTCAGTTTCTCATATGAAAAAAATGCTCACGATCACTAAACATTAGGGAGATAGAAATTGGAAAGCACAAGGAGATACTACTTTACTCTCACAATGCTAGCTTAACCCCCCCCCCCAAAAAAAAAACAAACAACACACACACAACAAAAAACAACAAATACTGGAGAGGCTGTGGAGAGATTGGAGCTTATATACATTGCTGGTGAACTTGTAAATCCATACAACCAGTGCAGGAAATGATATGGCGATACTTAAAGCACTGGGAATTGAAATTCCATATGATCCAGCACTATTAGCAATATTCCCTAAAGAAATAAGAGACACAACATGAGTTGAGGTGTGATTTCCCATGTTCATACAACAAAGTTCACAGCAGCAAGAAACTGAAAGCAGCTCGTATGCCCAAAGGTGGAAGAATGGATGAACAAACTGGTATGTACTCACAATGGAATACTACACATTCCTAAAAAAAGGATGAAAGGATGAAACACTGCATGACATGGAAGGGCTTGTAAACCATTATGCTGAGTGAAGCACATCAATCACAAAAGTGTAAGTGCACTACTATAAGAAGACACATCAATTTAACAAATCCTAGGAAACAATTCCTAAGCAAAAATGGAAGGCTACCTACCAGCCATGAACCAACCACGAGCTCCACAAGAGTCAACGTGATGGAGGAGACCCCACACTTCTATGGTGACTCCTTCACAAGAAGTGGGATTTGGTGATGACCAACCACGTGAGCCTATACAACACTGATACAAGACTGGGGCAGTCATTGGGTCACTCACATGAACGGAAGCCTTCCAGAAATCCAAGCCAAGACCACGAGAGGGTGCCACCTATATTGTGGAGGAGGTGCTGACAGTTCTGTTGGTGAGTATGGTGGGTGATTGGCGAAAACCACACAGTTGAAACAATGAGTATAGAGAATCTAGCAGGATAATAGGCTGGATTTTAGGTACCTGGGTAAACATCACGAATAAATTTCTATGCAACTTTTGGTAAACCACACCATGGGTTAAGCACCAGGATAATCATGGAAGCTGACCAGACAGGCAGCAGGACATAATGCAGGGGCCACTCCAGAAGGACTTAACATAGAGGCCCCGCTGAATGAACTGAACCCTATCTTGAAGCTATGTGCACCCTTGGATCTGTTTGTTGGATAGGAGAGGAAGCAGAGGGTGGCAGCCCCAGGATTGTGGAAGCGGCAGTCATTGGACCTTGGGGAGAACCTTTGGTGTTCAGCGGGTGTTTGGTATAAGGGACCCAAGATCACCATACGTGTGGGGAACACCCTGCAGTGACTCACCAGGTTGGTATCTGTTAAACAGGCATCTACACTTGGTGGAGTTAGCCCAGGGAGGCCCCCAATGGCATCAACCCCTATACTCAGGATCAAAAGAGCCCAACAGAATGAGAGTGCAAATTGTGTAGGACACAAACTCGGGGTTGAGGCTCAAGGTGAAACTGTACTCGCATAGACTCTTCATACTGACAGTGTTTGGAGTGCTGGGTCATAGGGAAAAGTGATGATGATAATAGTGAAAATTGACATATAGTCAAGGGGGGTGATTAACAATGTTGGACTTCTTTGTTTACATGGGTTTTTGCTTTCCTGTGATTTTGTTTTTGTATTTGCTTATTCTTTTTTTGGGGGGTGGGGTGACATGGGGGTTCTGTTTGTGTGGTTGGTGATTGTCTTATTGATCCAGTTGTGATTTTGTCCTATTATGATCGACAAAGTAAACCTGAGATGTGCAAACCCCCTGGACAAGAAGATGGAGTTTGGCCTATTAACTTTAGCCCCAATTCAAAAACACTTTGTTTTGATGACATAGTCCTGCTTCATGAAACAATACTCACCTTCATGAAAGGATCACTGAAGATAAGAGTGCTACAGCGAAGTGTGGTGAAGAACATAGATGGTGCCTGGTAATCTATTATGATGTCTCAGGTCTTAAAGGGTTGTATCTGAATAAGCAGCCATCTAAGTACAGAGTCAACTAAGTCCACACAGAAGAAGCACACCAGCTTGTGTAATCCAAAGATGGCAATTAGAAAATTCAAATATGGTGAAGGGAAAAATATTAGAGCTAAAATTACGAACACCTAACTTGTAAAAGACTATAATTGAACTACTGAAGTGTATTTATGTAAATTAAGTGCCAATAAAACTTAAAAAAAAAAACGGTTTCTGGTTACAGTACTTTGGTACTGTACTACAGTACTCATCTCCTGTTTTTGAGACTCAAATTCTTCATTTATAGTGTACAGATACACTATCTAATTCTAACAGGGTTGCTTTGAAGATCAGAAGATCATTTGAGTAAAGAGCCTGGAACAGTGCCTTATAGGTAAAAATATAATACGTGTTATTTCCTCTAGATTAAACAGTACTTATGACAAAGGAACTATCTGAACTCTGGCTGGGAATGTACCTCTCTAAACACCATTGTTTATTTCTATGTGAACATAACATTTGTTATATTTTGACTTCTACTATCTTTTTCACAAAGACTGTTTATGGGTTTCGAATCCAAAGCAGTCTACAGTACCCATAATCTTAAATGACATGAAAGGCAAGGTTAGAAAGACATAATTTTTCAGTTTAACAGTGACATCACTACCTTTATGTCCTTTATTTTCTGTTTTTCAAAGTTGTCGATCGTTTCCTCCAGATGACGCGTTGTTCGGGTCGCGTCCATTGTTGCTCTCTGTAATTCCGTTTCTGCCTGTGACAAGATGCCCCAACCAAAGACAGAGGAACATGAAAGCAGAATACTGGGAAATGCTGTCATTGCTGCATTCGTTCTTGGGCCTAATTGAAGACTCTGGTTGTTTGATTTTGTATTTTGTCGCAGATGAGGATTTTATAATAAGCACATGCAGCGCAAAAAACTTGAAATAGATTCCGTGACATGACTTATGATTGCAAAAGCAAAACACAACGCTCTGCCTTTTGACAAGCCATTTTTACTTGTGTCACTCTTGCATGCATGCTTTCTTCTATTTTCTGAATGTTGTCTTAGATATCACTGTCTTTACTCTCTATCTACTATCCTTTACTTTCTTACTTTCTCTTTTCACCTTAATCCATTCTTCCTAGAAAAAAAGGCAAGGGACTGGTGATGTATTATCAAGTCTTTTTTTTTTTTTTTTTAAATATTGTCCATTAGGCGAAAGTTAAAGTATTTCTAATTCTCATAAACTGAGTCTTTTAATAAAATATAATAAAGCATATCTCATAGGAAGGAGACCTCTTGATATTGTGTGTTAAGTATCTGCAGAGGCTGCTAACTGCAAGAAGTCAAAACCAACAGCCGCCCAAATGAAGAAGGATGTTGGCTCCCACAGAGATTTATAGCCTTGGAAATCCTAGGAAACGATTCTTCTCTGTCCTGTCAGGTCATGATGAGCTGGGATTAACTTGACAGTGTAAGTTGGTTTTGGTTTGGTATCTCTAATATCGCTGAATGGATCAAATAGAACCATCCTTGTACCATACTAAAGAGAGTGCTTGGCACACAGAAATATCAAGTTATCCTCCAAACAGAGGGGCTGTGGTTTTTGTGACACCATCACAACTTTGAGCTTTTCGGGGTTAGCAAGGGTATAGGTAACGAGTCTCCTTTTGTCACCACCTTGATAACTTTTACTAAGTCTCCAAGTACTTTAAGTCTTTCTAATTCTATAATATTCTAATCAGGTAGAGTCTTTAGGCACTACATATTTTTGTTCAGCATAGAATTCTTAAAGGCTAGTCTTTCTTACAAGCTAATATTCCTGTTCTGTTTTGAAAGAATGAATGCTTACTACCCAAAATATATAATAGTAATGAATAAATGAGATGGCAGTAATGCCTCGCTTCACAATACTGTATCTACTAGCTACATGTGGCTATTTAAATTTAAATGAAAAAAAAAACACTCCCCAACTTTTCCCCAGTGTGGCTGCATTTGAAGAGCCCAAAAGCCACTTGCTGCGGGTGGCTACACTACAGTTCATCAAAGTTCAGAACATGTGCAGGGTAACCGTGCATTTCTCTGAAAACACGATGCCTTTCTTTAGGGCAATAGTTTCCCTCAAACATTTACAAGTGTTAAACTGATCCTCAGGAAAATGCTAATCCTGATTAAATTCTTCTTCATTCACTTTTGTTTCTTTTACTCTTTCATGTCCTTAAAAGTATCACACATAAATCACCATATAAAATGTAATCATAAGGAGGATTTGCAATGGTGTAAATTTTGTGACATCTAAGATTCTAATGTTCTTGCTACTGGTCCTGCCTTGCTTTTTCAAGACAATGTGTAAATTGAACAAGTAAAAGGGATTTACTGTAAGGATCCATCTGTTGGTCCTCGACTTTATCACCCACCTGTGACTGAATTTTTTATAAAGGAAAAATGCATTTCAAAAAGAACACAAAAGCTTTTTTCAACAAATTAAAAATATGCTAAGCCATCTATAAGTATACACATTTACAAATAAGCTATCTTTTATTCTTTTATAACTAATTACAAACTATACTTTTTGCAAGCAAGTTAACTCAGATACACAGATTTAAGATACTAAGCATTTATGCCTCAAAAAAGTGTTAAAATATATGTATTCCCTTGTTCTGTAGGGTGTAAAATTTTTTTTTTTAATGCAAGAGTCCAAGGAAAATGCCTTATTGTAATTTGGGAAGGTTTATAACTCATAATCGAAAGCAGTGTTCTGTATTACTGGGTTTGGGATTCTTTGAAATTCCAAAGAATTAACCTTGTCATAGAAAAGGTGAAAGTTAAAAAGTGGTGTTTAAAACATTTATTAGTATGAAAAAATTTCTATCAGTTACTTGAAGCATGGTAACCTTTGCTAATAAGAATAACCAAGTCAACTAATTTCCTACAAAGTGTATTCAAGTAGGATAATTTCCTGATAAGGTTTATTACCGTAAGTGATTTTGATTCATGTATTTACTCTCCCCAATTGCATTTTAAAGGCTAAGGAGTTAGTTAAACTAGGACACAGAATGGGAATGCAACAGCAGCAGCTGGGACATCTGTACCTTATTCTATCACCTTCCAGCAAATACTACTCATTTCTGAGTCTTAAAGTTATGTGTCAGAGGACAGCAGCTCACCCCACAAATTGTACAGCTATTTTTCAGTAAAGCAAAGAGAATGTGAATAGCTAAGATTTTTTTTTTTTTAATTTAATTTTTAAAATTTATTTTAGGCATCATTGCCACAGTCCCACACACAACCACTATGCCACCGGGGCTCAGCCCAAGATTTCTGCCTTTCGTTAAAAAACTAAGAATTGCATCAATGGTATATTTAATTAAAACAGTCACAAGTACAAATATGATTTATGAAGGGCTGGGCCCAGATTGTTATTTTCGAACCATGTTATAGGAAGCTTGTTCACAAATTACCTGGGGCCTTGTGGGTGGAACAGGTAGAACCCTAAGATGAAACTAATATTTCACAATACCTTTGACTCCTCTGTCTTTCCTCTCTCCATTTACTGAGAGTTTCCTGTTAAATTTTGGACGGTCGAATAGTTGGTAAAATCTTGTTTGTCCTCTTCTCCTAGAATGACTCCATTTTACTTTACATATTGAACTATCCTAGATTTTCTTAAGAGTCAAATGATTTTTCTGAGTCTGTCCTGGTGATGCTGTGGGGTGAGTTTTAGATTTTAAACTGCAAGGTAGCCAGTTCAAACCTACCCATAATCCCCAAGAATTATGATGAGGTTCTGTGCTCCTCTAAAGAGTTACAGAACCTCCCCTCCCCACCCCCGGCAACAAATGGCAGTGGTATCCCAGTGAAAATGCAGTGATCCAATAACAGAATATAATTATATTGAATACATTTATTGCAGATTGTCCTTTATTTTCTAGTCGCAGGTTGTTAAAATCCACTGTATTTTAGTAAAAATTCATTGGATGATTGCAGCGTACAGCTAGCGAATTCTTCAGAGGCTAGGATGGTGAGACTTTGCCTTTTATATACCTTAGACACGTTGTCAGGAAAGACCAGTCCCTGGAGAAGGACATCGTACTTGGCAGAAGGGCAGCGAGGAGGAAGACCCTTAAGGAGACTGACCCAAAGGCTGCAACATAGGCACAATTGTGAGGGAGGCACAAGCCTCGGCAGTGTTTTGTTCTGTTGTGCACAGCTTCACTATGTACTGCAACCGATTCAACGACGACAGCTGCCTAACTTTACAGTGAGCTTTGCATGTAGGTTGCAAAAACGATCCAGCTGTTGCTGGATTTTTATTTCCTCCCTCAACAGACTTGCCTCATCTCGTCAGACCACCTTCTCCATAGTAGTATCTACTGTAGACTCTACATTGTGGAACAACCCAGTCAGAAACATTCATCTTAGACTAGATTCATTTCCATGATTAGGGCTGATACCAATATCCCTACCTCAACCAGGCCAAGCCTTCAGGCTTCCACCTCTACAGACAAAAATTTGTATCTCTGGCTCAATTTTTAAAGACTGGTAACATCTCCCACCCTCTGCTTTGATCTCCAATCACCAGTCATACGTTTTCTAGCACTCTCTGGTTTATCGGAGTTTTAGGACACATAGACCTTCTATAATCTATAGAAGACCTGAATCCCTCCTACCATCTAGAATTCAGGGGCCCTCAAACTATGGCCCGTGGGCCACATGCGGCCCGCTGAGGAGCCTGCTGGGTGTTTTTGCCACCGCCGCTGTCCTGCTTAGCAGTTGACTCATCCGGGGCTCGCAGTGAATTTGTTCATTGTTTTTTTTTTTTTTTTTTAAACTATAGTCTGGCCCTCTAATGGTCTGAGGGACAGTGAAGTGACCCTGTTTAAAAAGTTTGAGGACCCCTGAATTCTAGATCCAATAATCCTGGCTTCTAATGGATAGCCTTGGCTCAAAGGCTGCGTTACTTTTGTTCAGTAGAAGGGCTTAAGTACCGTTGAACTAAAGGAAGAAAGACCAGGTAAGCAGTACATCTCAAATCACTCAAGAATGGAGGTGTTCTACAACCACAGAGAGCTACTCCGACCTGGTTCCTGGCGCAGCGGGGCAGTTGCAACTTTAAGGAAGCATGCAGGACACGTAAACAGGGATGGGAAAAGGCAGCAGCAAGATGTTAGCGTGGACTACACAATCCCACCTACTCCATGTGCTGGCAGGTGCTGACTGCTATTCTCTTGTTGAGCCAGGAATAAGGCACATTCTCGTCTAAGAAAACAGTCGTCTTTGGTAGAATCTTCTTGCAGCAGCCACTCCCAGCTCCATCATTCACCAGTGCCCAGCTGGGCACTTCAGTTGTGTTCTTAAATCTTCTGAGAGTCTTTTGCCAAAAGTCATAAATGAGGCTTAGGTGTTTGTTGTTTTTTATTAAATAGCCAAAGAAAATAGGATGGCTTCCTTCTTTTTCTCAAAAGTGGGCACTGTTGATTAGACTTGACTTTTAAGTTAATGTTCTACTTAAGATTGAATTTTATCATCGTCGTGAAAAAGGAGCCCTGGTGGTAATAGTGGTTATTATGGGCTGGGCTGCGAACCTCACCACCCACGGTTTGAAACCACCCATTGTTCTTGGGGGGAAAGATGAGGCTTCCTACTTCATAAAGAGTTAAAGAGTGAGAGTGATGGTGGCACCAAGTGTGCAAATGTGGCCTGCATACAACTGATGTATGTGTGGATCGTGACTGGAGTTGAATGAGCCCTCAATAAAATGATTCATTTTTTAAAAAGGGGGAAGGGGGAAAGAGGAGCTTATACCAAGGGCTCAAGTAGAAAATACTTGGAAATGAATATGGATGAATATGGCAACATGTGTACAAATATGCTTGATTCAAATGATGTATTGAATGTTATAAGAACTGTAAGAGCCCCCAATAAAGTCATTGGGAAAAACAAAGTTAAAGAGTTTTGGAAACCTACACCCTGCCCTTTAGGTTCATGCTGAATCAAAACTGATTTGATGGCGGGAAGGTTTATTTTTTTATCTTTTTTTTTTTAAATGTGTAAGAAACCTCAGGATTTGACATTTACTCTTAATAAAGGCACCTGTATTTAAAAGTTGTTTTTCCTCCCTGTTGGAGGGGCCATGGAGTCATTATGGAAAATATCATAAGGGGACTGAACCTTTAAAATTAGCTCAGTGCCCCCCCCCAAAAAAATTAGTTCAGTGCCATAGTGATAGTTCCCACACGCATGTTTCTTTTTAACCGTTATATTCTAATTCCCCATGTATTTAAAAATAGAAATGCAAAATTTCTGTACTCACTGACTTTTGTATGACATACCTTACAAAACATTTTTTTAAAGACTAAAATTCAAAGGATACAATGACATGTCGATCAGACGGGTTCCGCTGACGTGTCCTTTCTAACTGAGTTAACTGCTTCGCCTCTCGATTTCTCGCTGTTAGCGTTGCTTTGAGGTCGTCCTGAAGAAATGCATTTATTTTGGTTGTTAATATAAGTTTTGAAGTTAAGAATTATAAGGATAGCAGAAAGTGGCTTGTTTGATCCAGGTTCATAGTTCCTATAGCAATAATGAACAACGTGTGATATGCATGCATTTATGCTTAAGGGAAATGAATATGGATCAGCCTCTGCTAACTGCAAGGTAGCAGTTCAACCCCCCCTTGCCTCTTCACTTCCATACAGATTTCCAGCTGCGGAGGCCCTCTGTAGGATTGTCCAATGGCTCCCAATTGACTTAAGAGCAGTGGGTTTGGTTTAAGGGTGTGTGTGTCTTATGTTTTTAATTCTGTGTGTGGGTCTGTATCTCTTTAATATCTTTTCAATGATATTATATATATAATAATTTCAGTGCGGCTGAGCCCCGGTGGCGTAGTGGTTGTGTGCGGGACTACGGTCCTCTGAGACAGAGGTTCAATTCCAACAGTGGGGCTGGGCCTCCTACTCCCACCACCGGAGAGCAGTGATGCCCCCCCCCCCAAAAAAAAAAAACAATAATAATTTCAGGGCAAAGTTATAACCAAAAAATATGTAAACCATTAAGTATATGTATACTGCTGATTGTGGTTCCACGGTATGCACATTTGTCAAAACTCAGTAAACTCTTAAAATGGAAGAATTTGGGGCTGAGCCTCGGTGGCATAGTGGTTGTGTGCGGAACTGCGGCCCACAGGTTTGCGGTTCAAATCCAGCAGCAGCTCTCTAGGAGCAAGGCTGGGCTTCCCACTCCCACCAGGGCAGTGATGCCCACAAAAAAAAAAAAAAAAGGAAGAATTTTATTGCATATAAATTATATCCTAATATGAATGATTTAAAAAAGCAGTGTCATTACATTATTTTTAATGTTTAAATGTTATTGACTACCTTTAATGCAAAAATATACTTATTTAGTGATACACACACACACACACACATACACACACACCATGTATACTTGAGTATAAGCCGACCCATATCAGCAGAGGTACCTAATTTTACCACAGAAACTGCATTAAAAATGTGCTGAAAAACGTAACCAATACAAAGTAGAATAAAATGTTTGGAAATGAATGTGGGAACATGTGTGCAAATGTGCTTGATACAGATGATGTATTGAATGTTATAATAGCTGTAAGAGCCCCCAATAAAATTATTTAAAAAAATAGAATAAAATAAAAAGAAAACCTCAACTTATACACAAGTACATAAGGGGTATACACACACACACACACACACACACTAACAATAGATCCCCCCCAATTTTTAATTGTAAAGTACATGGGGGTTTTACATTTCAGATCATCAACAGTTTAAGATATAATCAATCCCCCAATAGTTTTCTCTTTACCCACTCCTTGATTTCTTCTCCCTTTGTGAACTGTTCTTTTATTTCACTAAAGTGAACACCCACCAACAGTCTCGTCGATTGCTTTATCTTTCCTGTATAGCCCTCACCTGGTCAGTCTCCAAAATCTGTTCCTTTTGTTATGAAAGTTCTGACAATTTATGTATGACTGCACATTATTTAAAATTCCCACAATAAATATATCTTATGTTACCACGTTAGCCTGGTATACTCAGTAATCTCACTAAAAATACTTCTTTATTTGCCAAATTACAAGAAATGATTTTTCAGAATGTGTGAAATGATGGCCAAACACTGTTTGGTACTTTTAATTAAAAGGATAATTATAGAAACGTCATACTCATTCCCAGAGTACTTAACAGGGCAAAGAAAACAGACTTACCCGCTTCATTTTTACAATGGTTCCATAAGCTTTCAAAGGTTCAACTACTTTGGCTTCAAGTCTTTCAACCTATTAAAAATGATTACAAAAGGATATAACTGAAAAGAATCATAGACACATTGAAATTTAAATGAATAGAAATGTGTGATGTTTAGCCTGACCTTTCTTACTACTATACAGATATTTAAGAATTTTTGAGTTAAGATGTTACTTTTTAACTTATCTTTATAAATATGAGAGGGCGGCTGAGCCCCGGTGGTGTAGTGGTTGTGCACGGGACTGTGGTCCACACCCCCCCCCACCAAAAAAAAAACAAAAACAAATATGAGAGGGCTTCAAAATGTTTGTGGACAAATGAATTTAAGAGACAGAATTTTCATTGCAAACTTAAAAAAAATTCATACATTACTTGTATTTCTCATTAAATGAGTAGTCATTGTCCTATTAACAACAGACATCTATTATTACATACCAGCATGGCTTGCAATACAACTTGCCTGTTTTTCCTAGAGGCAATATTAATTTTCCAATGCTTTCAACTTGATGCACATTGTTTCAACTCACACTCATTCACCTATTAAACCCTATTAAAACCAAAAAAACAAACTGTATCAACGCAAAGCTGATCTACAGCATAGGGCAGAACTGTCCACGTGAAGTTTCTGAGACTGACTCTTTACAAGAGGACGATGACCTGTCTTTCTCCCCTGGAGCAGCTGGTGGTTTAGAACTGTTGACCCTGGGTATCACAGCCCAACTCCGAGCTACCACACCACCAGAGCTCCTACAATTCACGGTAAAGCCATCATGTATGACTAAGGTGAAAGAAATAAACGAGAAGTCATACTGCCCATAGGAATCAGTTCTTGTTACTGGATGAGTGTCTCTGAATGTGTGCGAGCCCTCGTGGCAGGGTTATCAGAAATGGAGAAGACTAAAATTCTCCACTCGAGGACGTTAAAAATGTTCTAGGCAGAAAAGTGAAAGTGCAAACTAGAGCAGTGGTTCTCAAGGAGCCCACACCTGCCCAGCCCTCCTCTGCGCCACTGAAGTAGCAGCTTTGGGGGCAAGTTTTAAGGAACCTCAGATTTTAATACGGCTAACATTTTCAGTGTATTAACACTGTGTTGGATGCCTTTTGCATACTCCTTCTAAAACATTCACCATGTTCCAGATAAGAAAATTGAAACTGAAAGATCTAGTATAGCAGAAATCTTTAAAGCTGCTCAAATCTTTCACTCAGGGAGTGGCTCTTGGTCTCAGACTATTGCCCTGGTGGTGAGCAGTCCACCATCTAACCACTACCAGGGCTCCTTAGCAAAGCCTAGAGATTAAGATCTGGGGACCTGGTGGTGCAATAGGGTAAGTGGTGGGCTACTGACCACAAAGTTCACGGTTCAAACCCACCAGCTGCTGTGCAAGAGAAAGATGAGACAGTCTGCTCCTAGAAAGTTTTACACCCTCACAAACTCTGAACAGAGTCACAAGGAGTCAGGGTCAAGTCCATGCCTCTGGGCTTCTGGTTTTTAGACAAAAAGGCGAATGGTCTGTGTTGCTGATTTCTCTTCTTCCCCGAGCACACTGATTCCCTTTTCAAAGTGAGAATTAAAGTGTTTAACTAAACCTTACAGTTTATCATATTTTAAGTTAACTTCTCTTACTAATACTATTCGTGGAAGGCACTCAGGAAATATTAAAAGGCAACCTTGTAGCATTTATGAAAAGTTCATCAAGTAAGAAAAATAATTCTCTTGGACATTAAATTTTTTCCTAAGGAGAGAAAACACAAGATGGCTTACCATTAATTGTTTAAAATGAACATGTGTTACAATTTTCCCCACCCACCCTCATGTACTATTTTTATAGCAGTAAAAAAAGCTTTTTTTTTTTTTAAGATATGTTTATAATGAGTGAATAGATTTCAATTCATATTGACTTCTGGTCACCTCTAGAAACAAAACATTGTGAATGTTTCATTTTCAAAGAGTTTAGGAAAATTGGAAAAAGGAAAAAAGAAATCAAGCCCCCATCAGTCATTTAAATATTAGGAACCCTAGACCTTACACCATGAATATGCAGGATAGGTTAGTCGAGACCATTTGCAATAATCCATAGACTGATGCTTCAGTGTACGGATTATCTGTCCTGTTCTCCTTTCTGTAGCCTACCTTTTGTTCATTTCACTGTTCATTAGCACCTCCACCACTTGGTAAGCACGGGAAATAAAAGGAGAACAGATGAAAATCAATTCACTTTGCTACTGGATAGCATATAGGTTTTCTAAAAAAGGAAATTGAAATTATTGGCTAACACGGATGCTAGGGCGGTCTGAATAGAGATTATTTTTCAACAGTTAACTCCAATTTTCACGTGTAACTGAGAACAGCTCGTTTATTATCGAAGAAACACTTCGAAGCACCAGCTAACTCAATACTTCCCCCACATCTAATTAATGACTCCTCGAATTTCTGAGTTTTTCTAGCTCTTGGTCTAGCTCTTTAGGGATAGCAATGATAGGTGCAAAGATTATTACTCTCATTTGTTTATTTGTGATAAGTGAGATGTCTGAGGTTTAATCAAAGGCCAAAAGCACCAAGGGGAAACAGTTGGGGGCGAGGTGGGGCAGAAGGCAGAAAAAGAAAAAACAAAGCAGTTCAAAGCAAGCAACTTCTGACAAGTTCCCTAGTGTCTTAACCTACACAACTATACAAAATAGTAAAGGACGATACATACGCTTTTAGGAAGAAAACAGTCACACCTACCTTTTCTCTCTCTCTGCCCCCCCCACCCCCGGTCCCCCAAAGAAGACCAGAAAACAAAACTCAAACACACAAATAAAGTCTAATTTCTGGTGGTACAAATGGTTAATCCAAGTGGTTACTGAAAAAGCATGGTAGTTGAAGTCTACTTAAGATAGACTAAAGAAGGGCCTGCAGCTGAGCCCTGGTGGTGCAGTGGTTTGAATGCGGGACTGCGGCCCACTGGCTTGGTGGTTCAAATCCAGCAGCAGCTCTCCAGGAGCAAGGCTGGGCCTCCCACTCCCACCAGAGGGCAATGATGCCACCCCCCCAAAAGAAAAAAAGGCCTGCCAATCCACTTACCTCCAAACCTCCCTTGGGAACCCTTTGGTGCACAGTTTGACTATGTGCGGTTAAGTGTGCATATGGGCCAACAAGTGGGTGAGCCCACCAGAGAGCAATTGCTTAAATTTTTTTGCAACGAAATATTTCTCACATTCCAGAGAATGGAAGCATGTTTGCCTATTTGATGATTTGTTCGCATACCCTCCTGGGCATCTCGCATCTCCAACCACATGGTACCATTTGCTTACAGGCACAGCAGGCATTGGTTTGGCTGCTTTTCTTCCCCAGGAATCCTGAGCTTAACCATCTCCTGAAAGACCCTCTCCTCCCCTCCCCTGGTCCCCAAAATAGGAAACGAGGGGGCTTGGGGATTCAAGATTTCCAGGGGCTCACCATTTCAGTTTGAAAGTGGTAAGAGAAAGCACTGAGTGATTCCCCTTAATAGACTCACACAGTGTTACAAGACATGGAACCCATCTATCTGCCTGGGTAGCATGGAGTTGTGCGTTCCCCAGCCGGTCTTCCGGGGTCCTCCATCCACTACCAATGGCGCTGGGTGCCCCCTCCATACCTCGGCTTGTCGATAATCCTGAAGTTTGGCAAAATCATCAGCAAAGTTTTTCAGGCCCTGCTTTAAGTTGGGGGTCTCTGTGGACGCATACACGTTGATCTCGTTCACCAGGAGGTCTGCTTTGTCTCGCAGTCGGGCAGTTTTCCGCACATAAGCAGCAAAGATTTGGCACAGCTCCCCAAAATGCTTCTCCACGTTCGTGACGGCATCTTGCAGTTGTCTGGTTTGAGCGTCCCTGGGGAAAAAGGTGTCAGAGAAAGCAAAACAGTTCTTGTTAGAGATGAGCCCGCTTCGTTGGGAGTCTGGTCCCTCCGCCAACACTGCCGGGGCATTTGGTAACTTGGAAGACGCTCCATCGGCGGTCATCTGAGCGCCTCCCTGGGGAGATTCTCTCCTCCCGCCCCCCCACTTCGCAGACACCCCCCTTCCTCCCCCTGGCAGGACCCCAGACCGGCCTCGAAGTCCGAAGAGAGGCCGGGCCCGGGCGGGCCTTGCCGCGGCCAGCGTGGGCGGTGGGCACGGCCGGCGTGGCAAGGCCGGGGCGCCCGGCTGTCCCCCGGGCTTCGGCTCGGCGCACTGCGGAGCCGAGGCCGAGCTGGGGGCGCGGGGAGCGGTTGGCCCGGCCCAGGCGCCCTCCCGCCCGGGGAGGTAGGCCCGGAACGCAGCGGGTCAGCCCGGCCTTCCGCCCGGGCCGGGGTTCGCGCGGAGGCGCGTCCCCCATGGGCACCCTCGCGTGGGGGGGCGGGGGGCGTCCTGGCAGCGGGGCCCCGGGGCTGTTACCGGCTCTCCAGGCTGCGCCTTAGCATCTTGCGGCGCCCACGGCGGAGGCCCCTGGGCGCGGGACCCAACGACGGGGCTCCGAGGCGCCCGGGCGCGCGCTGGGGCGCGAGCCGCCGCCGCCGTCGCCCGGAGCCGGAGAGCCCGCCCTGCGCGCCGCCGCCGGGCCGACCCGGCGTTTCTATGGAAACGCGGAGTTTGCGCGTCCCCGCGACCCGAAGAGCCTTTCGCCCTGGCAGCCAAATCGAAGTTGGGTCACCAGGCGACACGCCCCCGCCCCCGCGTGCATTCCTCCCCCGGAGTTGATCTCTAGCGCAGCGGAAGTCAGCGCGGCCTGGGGCGTGCGCAGACTGGGGCCGTCCTTTAGCGTGTACCCAGAACCCAAACCTCCCAGTGTTTCCCCTTTAGGAAGAAGAAAGAGAGCAAAGGGCCTATGAACTAGTTTTGTCCTTCCCTCCCTCTGCGCTCTAAGGCGAGGAGTAGATTTGCCCCCTAGGGTTTCCCAGGCTGTAAACCCTTACAGAAGCAGACTGCCGACAACATCTTGCCCTGGTTTGAGCCTCTGTGTTAATGATAGCCAGCAGGAACACGTAAAGCTGAAAGCGCAGACGGTCCAGGCTCAGCTTTCTCAGCATTCCCACTAAAACTGCCATCAGGGATTGCGACTCATGGTGATTTTACAGGAGAGAACTTGTGTGTGTGTGTGTGTGTGTGTGTGTGTGTTCTGACATCCCGTGACTTCCTTCCAGGGAACTCACTGCCATCAAGTCCCTGTTTCATAGGGACCCTTTAAAGTGACCCGAGTTTTAAGTGGGACACCATTGACCGGGGGGAGGGGCGGGGTTCTTGATAAAACATTTGGTCTATATGGAGCAACAATAATTTTCATAGAATGCAACAATAGTATTGTAATATATTTATTTAATTTTAAAACGCTGCAGGATGTGTTAAAAAGTGGGACATCTGGTCACTTTACCTTATAGGGCAGAATTAAACTGCCCTTGTGAATATGTAGAGCTTCACCTTTCCTCCAGCAGAGCTGCTGGTGGGGTTTGAATTTTGGATTTTGTGGTTAAAAGTACAATGTGTAACCCACTGCACTATCAGAGGTCCATCCACCAGGGGAAAGGAGAATCAAACCCAACATCAGTTCAGAGAGAGATCAGACATGCTTCCAACCTTCTTTACCAGTTCAGACACAAACTGTCTCTCCCACAATGCTTTCTACTTTAATTTGTTGCAATGGCTACACAGATCTCACCGACCATATTTGCAATTATGGGGCTGATTTGGGAAATAATATTACAAATCAGGCTCAGGAGCACTCAGGATATAGTTCTTCAGTCAAGACAGCCACTGTTCAACTGTACTTGGTGTAGGGGGAGGTGGAGAGGAAGTGTTGATGAACTAGAAAAAAGTTGTATGTTTCATTAGTGTTATACTGCACTCTGAGTGATTTGTCTCCTCCTTGTGACCCTTCTGTGAGGGGATGTCCAATTGTCTACAGATGGGCTTTGGGTCTCCACTCCACCCTCCCCCTCATTCACATTGATATGGTTTTTTGTTTGATATGATAAACATTGATCATAAGGTGTTGATGGGATAAGGTATTAGATCACATAACTTTTAACTTTTTTGTGTGTGTGTGTGGCATCACTGCCCTAGTGGGAGTATGAAGCTCAGCCTTGCTCCTGGAGAGCTGCTGCTGGATTTGAACTGTCCAACGTGTGGGCCACAGTCCCGCACACAACTACTAGGCCACCATGGCTCAGTCTTACATAACTTTTGATAGCTGGGCACCATCAGCTTTCTTCACCACATTTGCTATGCACCCATTTTATCTTCAGTATGTTGAGAAGGTGAGCATCAGGGAATGCCAGGTTATTATACAAAGTGTTCTTTTTTTTTTTTTTTTCCCCGTTTCCCGACCAGGCAGCGGGAGGAGAGCCGCTGCCCAGGGGCTTTATTTGGCTGTCCCGAGGTGGATGAGTGTCATGATCGTGGTGTAGCTATGGAACAGGTCTTCAAAAAATATGGAACGCTTCACGAATTTGCGTGTCATCCTTGCGCAGGGGCCATGCTAATCTTCTCTGTATCGTTCCAAACAAAGTGTTCTTGTGTTGAGGAAGTACTTGATTAGAGGCCTAATGTTCATCTGCTACCTTGATACTTAACATATAAATATATGTACATATATCTATTTCCCTATCATTATATATAAATATATTTACATATGCACATGCCTATATTTAGACCTCTATAAATGCCTTTTGTCTTCTAGTTGTTTTCTCTATTTCCTTTTACTTTCCTATTGTTCCATCATTATGTTCAGTCTTCATTTGGGTTTCAGTAATTCCTCTCGGTTACATTACCCTTGATGAAACCCTACCAGACCTCCTATGCCCTCCTTGCCATCGATTTTAGATCACTTGTTGTTCCCTTGTCCCTGGGTTTGTTAACACCCACTTCCTTTCCCTGCCTTACATCTCCCATGTCTTCCGGAATCGCCAGTCCCATTGTTTTCTCCTCTGAATTGTTTATCTCCCCTGTTTTATTTAGACAGACATTCAGAGACAATAATAAGCACAAAAACATGGCAGAGCAAAGCAGAAGAACAAAAGAAAACGAAAAAAACCCCCCAAACAACAGCAACAACAAAATCAAAGGCAGAAAAAGAAGTCTATAACTAGTTCCAGGTCTGTTTGTTGATCTTTAGGAGTGTTTTCTGTTGGGCTGTCTGTTGGGCTGTCATGCCCTGACCCCAAAGTCTACTTTTGGTATTCCCAGGGGCTTCATTGCTTTGTTCCCCTTGATGGCTATTTTTTCTTTCTTTCCTTCTCCCTCCCTCCCTCCCTTCTTCCTTCTCTCCTTCCTTCCTTCCTTCCTTCCCTCCCTTCCTTTCTTTCCACTGTCCTGGTGGGAGTAGGAAGCCCAGCCTTGTTCCTGGAGAGCTGCTGCTGGATTTGAACCGTCAACCCTGTGGGCCGCAGTCCCGCACACAACCACCACACCACCAGGGTTCAGCTCTGCCTGTACTTTCTTGATGGTAATGAGATTCCTCTTTTCTGCTTCTGAGTTGTTGATGTTGTTCAGTGCCTTCCAGTTGGTTCGAACTCAGAGCTACCCTCTGTATAACTGTCTGGTTTAGTGCCATGCTCACAATTTTTCTCATGTTTGATCCCATTGTTGCAGACACTGTGTCACTCTATCTTGTCAAGGGTCTTCCTTTTTTTTCCCTGCCTCTCTACCAAGAGTGCTGTTCTACTTTTAAAAAGTCATTTTATTGGGGGTTTCTACACTGCTTATCATAATCCATACATAAGAGTGCTGTTCTTCTCCAGGGACTGATGTCTTGTTATTGCATGTCCAAAGTACAGGAGATGAAGTCTTACCGTCCTTGCTTCTGGCGGTACTTCTTCTAAGACAGATTTGTTTGCTCTTTTGGCAGTCCACGGTACCTTCAATATTCTTTGCCAGTATGTAACAAGTTAAATGCATAGATTCTCCTTTCATCTTCCTTATTCAATATCTAACTTCTACATGCCTATGAGGTGACTGAAAATACAGTGGCTCGGGTCAGGTGCACCTTGATCAGAATAGCGTCCTTGAAAAACACTTTGAAAAGGTCTTGGGCAACAGATTTATTTAATACAATGTGTCATTTGATGTTTTGACTGCTGTTTCCAGGAGCTTTGGTTGTAGATTCAAGCAAGATGAGATCCTTGATAATGTCAATCTTTCTTCCATTTACCATGCCGCTACTTATTGGTTGAATTGTGAAGATTTCCGAAGGTGGTTCATTATAAACCTAAGATGCATGGAAAAACTGACCAGTTACCCTGTTACGGTTCCACAGACTTTGTTTATGAGGTTCCACTACAAGAGTACCTTGTACATTATGTTATTAGCAAGTTGTCCAATTCATCGATAGAACCACAAACACCTCATATTCGCCTAGTTCTACCTAGTCTTTTGGTAGGCATTACAAAGACTTGGGCTAGAAAGGTCATATAAAGTAAAAATTGTCCCACATCCAATGTAAACTTCAAGTCCCTTCCAACATATAGAGATCATCTTTCAGCACTATCAAGGGCAACATTCTGTTGTGATCCATAGAGTTTTCATTGACTAATTTTTCTCCTTTAAATTTATTTTAAATGACTAATTTTTAAAGCAGATCACCAATTCTTTTACCTGAAGTCATCTTACTTTAGAGGTTCTGCTGAAATCGATTCAATATTATAGTAACATGAAAGCCTCCATTAACAGATAAGTGATGCCTGCACCTCAGGTGCTTTCACTAGGAACTGCATTTGAGTCTCTAGCATGAAAGGTAAGATTTCCACTGCTGAACCATACTGAGATCATCAAGCACCAGAAGACATTTCCTTCTCTTTTGAACACCCATGTCCTTCCAGTCCTATAGGATTTTGTGCTGCTCTTCAAACAAACACCTACCTACCTTTAGGTATAAATTCTAGTTTTAGGGCTGAGCCCTAGTGACGTAATGGTTGAGTGCAGGACTGCGGCCCACTGGCTTGGCTGTTCAAATCCAGCAGCAGCTCTCCAGGAGCAAGGCTGGGCCTCCGACTCCCACCAGAGGGCAGTGATGACCCCCCCCCCAAATACCACAAAACAAAAACAAAAATTCTACTTTTAACTGTGTCAAGAAAACACCCTAGGTCCCTCACATCCTTCTTTCAATGAATAGTGTTCAGGACCCTATCCTCTCAAGTATATTGGTTTGCATGGAGTCTGTCTCTTTGAGCACTGTATTATGAATTCTTTTTTGTTTGTTTGTTTTTTAGACTGCAAACTCTTGTAGACAGAGAACATGGTCTTAGCTTTCTGCTCCTCGAGCCTGTATTCCTTCTCTTACGGAACGAATTCACCTCATTCTCTTATTTTATAACGTGTACCCACTCGTCTGGTGTGTTCCAGGGGTTAAAATGAAATAACTTCACAACAGAATAGACAACACTCTGAGTCTTCTAGATGTGTTATTATTAAATATAACTCTGATAATGAGCCTCATTAATCTCCCAAGAATGCCCTTTCTTGTTTTCCCAAGGCTCTTTCTTGCTCACTTTGAAATAACAGATGGTAGATGTTTAGTCTAAATGTTTCTTTTCCTCAAGACCCATATCTGTAAGATTTCATATATTTGCCACGACTTTTTTTTTTTCTTTCAACAGTACTGTATAAGGAGTCTGGTGGTGTAGTGGGTGATGGGTCAGACTGCTAACCTCAAGGGCAGCAGTTGAAACCACCGGATGAGAAAGAGGCTATGTAGTCCTATAAAAAGTTACAATCCGGCAATTGGACACGCTCTTACAGGGGCATCATGGGGAGGAGAGAGGCCAATCAAGGTGCAGTGAGGTGGAGATGAAGCGTACAACTTTCCTCTAGTTCCTGAAAGCTTCCTTCCCCCAATTATCATGGTCCCAATTCCACCTTACAAATCCAGCTGGACTGCAGGAGGTATACTGGTAGAGATGGGAGCTGAAAATACAGGGAACCCAGGACAGATGAACCACTTGGGGCTAGAAGTAAGACTGGAGCTACTGGATGGGTGGAGGGAAGGTGGGGTAGAGAGGGGGAGTCAACTACAAGGATCTACACATAACCTCCTATCGAGAGGACAGACACTGGAGGAGCAGGTGAGGGGAGACATTGGACAGTGTAAGATATGACAAAACAATAATAATTTATAAAGAACTGAGGGTGGGTGGAGGAGGAGGAAGCAAGGATGGAGGGGAAATCATGAGAAACTGATATCAAGGGCTCAACTGGAAAAGCAGATGTTTGGAGAATGATGATGGCAGCAGGCATGTGAAGGTGCTTGGCACAGTATATGTATTTATGTATGTGAAAAGTGATTTATGAGCCCCCAATAAAATTATTAAAAGATAAAATATAATACCATTTATTTTAAAAAAGTTACAGTCCGGGACACCATACCACTATAACACCATAGGGTTGCTATGCAGAATTGAGTCGCTGATGATGAGTTCGATCTGTTGGACTGTCTAAGCATCCAAGAATCAACTGAACAGTTTTTCATCATGAGATTGTAAATGGCATCTCATTCACTACTGTCCAGTTGATTGCAGCTCATGGCTATCCTAAAGCACAGGATCCAGAACTGCCCTCGGAGCAGCTATGAACTGCCACCCTTGAAGTTAGCACCTTAATTTGTAAACTCGATGCCACCAGGACTTCTTTGTCAAGTGACCTAGAAAGAACCAAACAAATATCTTGGTGATAGCTGCAGCTGAGTTTCTAAAATGGACAGCCTGTTTGCAAATCTTTCTCTCTTAGTAAATAGTTGATCTCTCTCAGATCAAAGTCAGACATTTTAGCAGAAATACAGGAGCCCTGGGGTGGGGGTCTAATGGGTTGGTTACTCAATGGGCGGCTAACCCCAAGGTCAGCAGGTAGAATTCACTAGCTGCTCCTGGAGAGTATGAAGTGGCTTCCTACTTCTTCAAATAGTCACAGGCTTGGAAACCCACAGGGACAGTTCTATGCTGTCCTGCAGGGTCCCTGTGAGTCAGCATTGACTGGATGGCTGTGATTTGCTTTAAGTTTCGTTTTATTGTGCTAAAACTAAACCTTGGGTGGCACCACTGTTGGTCAGCATTGACAGTTCAAAACCACCAACTGTGGATCTGGTTAAGATTTATGGCCTCTGATGAAACATACAATTTTCCTGTAGTTCTTTAATGCTTCCTCTCCACCATTATCATGACCCCAGTTCTACCTTGCAAACCTGGCTAGACTAGAAGATGTGCACTGGCACAGATAAGAGCTGGAAACACAGGGAATCTAGGACAGATAACCCCTCAGGACTAATAACGAGAGTAGAGATACCAGGAGGGGAAGGGGAAGGTGGGAAGGTGGGGAGAGAAAGCGGGAACAGATCACAGTGATCTGCATATAACCTCCTCCCTGGGGGTTGGACAACAGAAAAGTGGGTGAAGGGAGACATTGGACAGTGTAAGACAGGAAAAAATAATAATTTATAAGTTATCAAGGATTCAAGAGAGAGGGTGGGAGGGTGGGGAGCTGATACCAAGGGCTCAAGTAGAAAGAAAATGTTTTGAGAATGATGATGGCAACGACTGTACAAATGTGCTTCTGATAAGAGTTTTATGAGCCCCCAATAAAATGACTTTAAAAAAAAAGAGAGAAAACATGAAAGAGACAGAGGGGGAAAAAAGATTTATGGCCTCAGAAACTAGTCACAATTCACTTTAGTTCGTGAGAAATGGTTTCAGTTCCCCTGGGACACAGATTTGTGCATCCTTCGAGTTTGGGTAATTCACAAGGCCAGTGCCTTCGGTGTCCTTTTGAATCTCCAGCATTGGAGAAACTGGCTGCTTGTCATTGCTTTGGAGTCAAACAATAGTCTGTGTAGGGAAATCTTGTCTGAGGCATTGCTCTCCTTTGGAGAATTTAGTCAGCTGTAGACTTCAAAGTCTGAATTCAGTCAGTTTCAGAGCCAAAAATCAGACTAGGAGCTATGAATATATTTAGATTAAATCAATAATGATTTTTAATCGTTCTTCAAGTCACTGTTGCATGAAATTCCTCCTGACCTCACATTTGCTTATCACTTCTGTTTGACTCTTTTGTTGCCATGACAATGTCAATGTGATTTGGTCTAAGAGTGCTTGAGGTTCTCATGTTCAGAACATTTTACCTTGAGGTGGCACAATGATGCTGTGCATCAGAGTGAGACTGCAAGGTCAGCAGTTCGAACCTACCAGCTACTCTGTGAGGGAAACATGAGGCTGCCTGCTCCCATAAAGATTTGCAAAGTTTCGGAAACCCTATGCAGAGTCCCTATGAGTTGAAATTGACTTGTCAGCAGAGTAGTTGGGGGTTTTAGTCAAAATGTTACTCCAATTTATAAATCATATGCTAAGTACGCTTCAATTGATTTCTTTAATTGACAGGTTATGATTTTTATTTTATTAAAAATAACTTTATTGGAAACTCTTACAGATATATTAACATTCAGTCACATCAAGCAGTGTTGTGCAATTGCTACCACAATCAGCTTCAAAACATTTTATTTTCCCTTGAATTCTTTAGTATCAGCTCCCCTTTATCCCTTCCCTCTCCCACCACATTCCCCAGAAAACCTTATTCCTTTTTTTGTTCAATAATAGTTGTTTTTGTTTTTTTGTTTTGCCATATCTTACACAATCCAACATATCCATTCACATAAAATTCTGTCGTTCGATCCCATTAAGTGGCGCTATCCAGTCAATGATGCCATCAGCTCCCATTTCCTTGCTTCTCCCCTCTCTCTTTTAATAGGAGGTTAACATTCTGAATTGGTTGAGCATTTCTCCCACGTTAGATCCGCTTCAGCAGGGTTGTTGGGTCTTTCTAATCAGCTGGCAGGTCTGCTCATGGCCGGATGAACTAGGATGGTGTCACTCATGTGTTTGGGGACTGGGCCAACAGGATCACATGTTTCTCAACCTCCCTACAGGCAAACCAGGCCGCAAGGGTTCCAAAACAATCGGAGAAGACAAACCTTTCTGATCCAATGCCTTTTAAGTCTCCCCCTAGGCTACATTGGTTAAAATCCAATTGGTCAAAGCAGGTCACAAGGGCCACAGTCAACAGGAGAGAGTCCTCGGTTTCTTGTGGCTGTGAGTGGCCAGGAATCCTAGGGTGGTGCAAAGGGTCAAACCCTTGGTTACTCACTGTGAAGTATATGGTATGAAACCACACAGAGACACTTTGAAAGACATTCTGGCAATCGGCTTCTGAAGGTCTCATGGAGTAGTTCTATTCAGTGATTATGAAGAGCCAAAGGTCTGGTAGGTTGAGGGGATGGGGGAGAATTTGTGATCAAAGACAATAGGTACTTTATTACAGCCAATGCAGAAAAGCACACAGAACCAACATGCACACCCTATGATAGAGGGAGCATTGTGGGAGTGAGGAAATGAGAGAAAGCAAGTGAAGGAGAAGGGTATAAGAGATGTCATTGAAAGGGTAGGTAGGGACCGGGTGATGCAGTGCATTTGAGCCCTACTGAATTTGCTCCTTATCTTACAGACAACTATTGGTGTATGAGAGCAAGAACTGCCTCCTTAACTGCAACTACTAAATCTTTGAGTAGAGTGCTTCACACACACACACACACACACAATCATGAAACACAAAAAGATAGAGTTGAGTTCTTCCACCCAATCTATGACATGAATGTCATCTAGGAGCCTTCTGAAATATAGACTCTTGATCTGATGTTCTGCCAACACATTTCAAGGAGACTGCAGCATGAGCATTCCCAAGTATTTTCACTATGTGGAGGTTTTTGTTCTCTTACGTGATGTCTTTTCTTCTTGGACACATACTCTCATGGAAGAACTGGAGGTCCAGGGAGCTATGGCCCAACATTCCATGCTGACAACCGTAGGAGAGCTGGAGTTAAGTCCCTTGTCTTGCCTTTCCAATGAGCTTCCCACTGTACCAGAACGTCTCCCTTCCTTTTATGTCTTTCCCCCCTCTTTCTCACTCTCAAATATGACAGTTTTTGAAAGGTCTTAAACAGAAGTAAGCATAGATTATTTTACGTGAATGCCATTCATTATCTTGGGAAAAAGCAGAATGTATCATAGAATTTAGTCCATTACTGGGGATAATGTTACAAAAGCTCTGGAAATTATTGTCCCATGTTACAAGGAGTATGTGCACTAACATTTCTAAGTGATGATGTTCTATTTATATATCTATTGTGAAAACAGCAAGATCTTAATTTGGGTAACTGCATAAATTTCCATCTATTTATGATTGGTTAAGAGGAGGTTCAGTGGAAGCAAAAGGTTGCATTACCTTTTGTTCACTCATTTGATATTTATGTCTGAATAACATAGCTTTCAATACTACCATGTAATTTGTTTTAATGGTGGTACATAGAAATAATACGACTTCTTAATCAAATACTTAGGTGGAGATGTGTGTGTCTCTGTTTCATTTTGTTTATTGTTCTGAAAAAAATTCTTTTTAATCACCACACTCAAAGAACACAATCATAAAATAAAAGGAACATGATTTGAGTATTCGAAGGATGATAAAGCTACTATTTTGATTTAGTGTAAATCAAAGATAGACGAATTCTTTGAGGAAGGATTAGAGAGATAGAAGACCACCTTCAGACAGATATACATGTAAGATTGAGAATGTGTCATGAAGTAATAGCTTCATATTTTGATATTTCTCTTTAATAAGGGTTTCTATAATTTTATAACAGTGTGTCTTTATTCTTTTATAGTAGAAGGAGCCTCGGTAGCACTGGTAGTTAAGTTTGGGACTATTAACTACAAGGTTGACAGTTCAAACCCACCAGTGGTTCCACAAGAGAAGGACGAGATTATCTGCTCCAATAATTTATAGTGACTTATACAGGGTCACTATAAGTCAAAATTAACTTAATGGCAGTGGATTTGGTTTGGTTTTGGTTTCATATACTATGAAAGGGGAATAATTAAATAACTAAGCATATCCTTTTTAATGGACTCTGATGTTTCACAACTCGAATTTAAAATCTGGCTTCATTACTATCTCAAGCTTTGGCCAACATTAGAATCACCTCAAATGAGTGTTCAAACACAGCTTTCTAGGCTCTAGTCCCAGAGTTTCTAATTCAGGAATTCTGACGCAAGGACTGAGAATATGCATTTATAACAAGGTCTCAGCTCACTGAGGCTGTGGGTCCAGGGGCAACATGTTAAGAACCACTGTCTTAGACGTCTTGAGTGGTGAAACTGAGTCTACGCTCCTCTTGGTTTAGCATAGTTTCCTTCACTAGATTGTTAACAGGATTAAGCAGAATACTAGATATTAAGTACTTAGCATGGTGTTGATACAGTGAGTGGGCCGCAAAAGTCAGTTCCTATCAAAATTACAAGGAACCCTGGTTAAGCAGGGAGCTAGACATTGGGCTACGAATCAAAATGTGGGCCATTGAAATCCTCTAGCCACTCCGTGGGAGAAAGATGGGGTAGTTGCATTCCTGAAGAATTTACAAACTTGGAAACATTTGGAGTAGTTTTATTGTGTCTTATTGGGTTGCTGTGGGAGAAAGACAGGACTTTCCACTCCCTCAAACAGCCACAGTCTCAGGAATTCCCAGGGAAGTTCTACCCTGTCTTAGAGGGCCACTGTGAGTCGGCATCTGTTGAAGGGCAGTGAGTTTGATAGGGTTACTATGCATCAGAATCACAAGCGTGATAGGAGTCTGTTTTCCAATTAAAAAAAATAAGGTAGGACTTTTAAATAATATTGTCAGAGGATATTGTTCAGTTAAGATTGTTAGCTATATTTTATCAGTCATTTTACATATCATTTAAATCTTTTCGTTTGCAATATAATGAAAACATTTATGCATAGTTTTAAAATTATCAGTGTATTACATTTAACTTATTTCTGAAAAAAAAAAGAGATATTAAATAAAACAAGAAAAAACCCCACTACATGTTCAAGGGTATGACAGCCATGTGCTTATGTTAGTTTTATGATTGAAATGTAGGGGTGGAGTCTATCCTGTTAATCTGGAGATAGCCATTGAGTAGCCAATGAGGCCTCTATGTGGGCATGACTTTCTCCTGAGACTTCTGGGAAATCTCGCGATATTTCCCTCATGAAGATGAGAAGCTATCTTCCCCAGTTGTGGGGAGTTAGTCTCAGAGGCGATGAGTCACGGAAAAGACAAGATGGCAGTGTCTGAGAAGCTGGAGGAGTCGGCAGAGAGACCACACAGCTTTGCCCTGATGGAGCCAGACCTCTGAAGCTGGAGTGGCATGCTGTTGATGGACCCTGAGTCCTGGAAGCGAGGAGCCATGGGGAGACCCCTGCCAGCGCTGGGACTCTGCACCCACTGACCTGTGACTTCATGAGTCGGAAGGAGACTTTGTAGACTGATTTTGGACATATGGGTTAATATCGGACTTATGACTTTATACTGGACTGGATTGGGATGCCTTCTTAGTGTCACATTTCTTTTGTATATAAGCCCTTTCCTTATATCCATATGCGTGTCTATGAAATTTGTTCCTCTAGTCTACCCAGACTAACACAAAGGGATTATGTCAAAGATATGTAGAAGTCAACTGAACTAGTTTTCAGTAGCTCAAATGATAAAGAACAATTTGAGCAACGAAAGAAAACAATACTTTTATAACTTAAACTACAAAGATTCCAGGATTCATGTTTATATAAATGATTGAGTATGTCAACAAATGGGACAAAGAATCAAATCTTCCATCTAGAATCCCAAATAATTTCCCTCCAAAACTATTAAGGCATTTTATTATAAGCTTTAAATTTTAAATAGCTCAGTTCCCAACCAACAGCTTCCATTAATTCCCAATCCAGATTTCAAAATCTTATTTGTCACTTTCTAAGCTCCACACAAAACAGGGAATCCCAAATGATTTATGTAGATACTTTACCTCTAAAGAGGTAGATTGCAATTCCCTATTCCCTAAGTATGGATGAGACTTCCTTCCAAAGAGGATAGTATGGAAAGAGGTAGAAACGATAATTTTACATCAGAGAACCTTGACCGACACGATCTCGGCAAGGTGGTCAGGGTCAGCATCAAAGTGAAATGTGATGAAATGAATACAGTATGATCACTGTCAACTTACTTCTGGTTTTCCTTCCCCAAACCCAACTCATGGCACCTGGCATGTGCATACCCCTTCTGGAGATTTGTCAAGGCGGCGACTTCTCAGGAGCAGATCACCAGGACTGGTGAGTAGTGCTTAACCATTTGGACTCCCCATGGGCTCCTTCCCCACCTGTCACCTCTGCCTAATAGTGAGAAGAACAGCAATGGAGATGACATATTGACAAAATATCTAACCGACACTCTCCAAGCTGTCGGGGCTCATCAGCAGTAAGGAAACTTGGAGAAATTGTCACAGCCTCAGGAGCTTACACCACCGCTTGTCTGTCAGTTTGTCCTATTTTGGTGGCTTGTATGTTGCTGGGATGCTGCCATCTATGTCTCTGGTATTTCAAATACCATCAAGATCACCAAAAGTGAGCAGGTTCCAGCCAAACTTCCAGACTAAGAACAGACAACAAAGAGGAATAGGCTGTCTGCTTGAGAGGAATGAGCCACTGATAACCCGATAGACATTATTGAGCCATGTCAGTTACTGAAAACCTAGTGGCAGAAGCAGAACATTGTCAGAGAGAGTACCAGAAGATGAGCCTCTCAAGTCAGAAGGCACTCAAAATTTGACTGAGGACGAGCTGCCTTCTTAACGTGGAGTCAACCATAATGACACAGATGGAGTAAAGCCTATGGGAGCAAAGCTTCCAGGACCTTCATTTGCTGATGGAGCACAACTCAAAATGAGATGAAACATCCATAGACGTCAATTAATAATTGGAACTTGGAATGAATAAGTATGAATCTAGGAAAACTGAAGGTTGTTAAAAATGAAATGGAACACATAAAGATTAATATTCAAAGTATTAGTGAGCTAAAATTCATGCGCATTGGCCATTTTGAGGAAATCATATGGTTAACTATTCTGGGAATGACACAATTAAGGGGAATGGCATAGCATTCATCACCAAAAAAGGACATTTCAAGATTCCTCAATCTTGAAGTACAATTGCTGTCTGTGATAGGACACTGTCTATCTATGTACAAGGAAATCCAATCACTATAACTATTTTTCCAGATTTATGCTGCAATCACTAAAGTTAGTGATGTATAACTTGAAGAATTCTATCATTATCTTCACCTGAAATTGATCAAATATACACTCAAGATGTACAGATAACTATTAGGGAGAGGAATGCAAACATTAGAAATAAAGAGAAAAGAATAGTCATTAGAAAAGATGATTTTTGGTGATACTAATGAAGTTGGAGGTTGCATGATTGAAATTTGCAAGGCCAATAGCTTCTTCATCAAAAATATCTTATAGCAACAACACAAAAGGTAATCATACAGCCAGGGTGCAGTATATATAGTACTGATGGAATACATATTCCTCTAGTTCTTTAATGCTTCCTCTGTCCCACTCTCATGACCTCAGTTCTATCTTACAAATCTGGCTAGATCAGAGGATGCATAATGGTACAGATAAGAGCTCTTGATGTGTAGAATCCAGGACAGATAAACCCCTCAAAATCAATTATGAGAGTAGCAATACCATGAGGATATAAGGAAGGGTGCGGGGAGAAGAGAAAGAAAGGGGGAACAGATTACAATGATGGATGTACACCCTCCCTCTCCAGAGGTTGAACAACAGAAACGTGGGTGAAGGGAGACAGTGGATGGTATAAAAATAGTAAAACAAAAATAATTTATAAATTATCAAGGATTCATGAGGGTGGGAGAGTTGGGAAGAAAGAGAAGCTAATAGCAAGGGCTCCAAGTAGAAAGAAAATGTTTTGGAAATGATGGTGGCAACATATGTACCAATGTGCTTGATACAATTGATGTGTGGATTGTTATAAGAGCTATAAGAGTTCCCAAGAAAAATGACTTATTAATTTTTTAAAAAGGTGACTATACACATAGACTTCTCCAGATGGAATACACTAAAATAAAATTGGCTGCATCCCTGGGAAGAGATGATGGAGAAGCTCAATATCAGTAGCTCAAACCAGGTTAGGGATGACTGTGGAGCAGACCATCAATTGCTCCTGTATAAGTTAAGGTGGCAGTTGAAGGAAATGAAAAAAAATCTAAGACAGCCAAAGTACGACTTTTAAGATATCCACCCAATATTGAGAACATCTGAAGAATAGATTTGTTGTAGTGAACACTAATGATAAAAGTCCTGATGAACTGTGGATGACAAGAGTGTCATACATGAAGAAAACAAAAGGCCATTAAAAAGACAGGAAAGATGCTTTGAGAAGAATGAGAATCCCAGAACACTTCACTGTGCTCACAACAGGGAAACTCTATGTGGATCAAGAAGCAGGTCTAAGATATGCCAGATGCAAACCATGGTATTTTCTTTTTTTAAAAAAATTGCCTTACATTTAATCAATATTACAAAGTACCCACTCTGCATGCCATCTCATGACTCCCCGTGCTGTGTCCGGCTGGTACCCCGTCAACAGGTGGCCCACATGCTTGCCTGTCTGGCCTGGTGACCTGAAACTGCCAACCAGGACACTCTCTATCCCGGCTCCTGCCTGACCCTCTCCTGAGCTGTACCAGAACATCCTGGGGCCAGGGCACACCTGGGCGAAGTCCTGGGTCAGGTGGTGCCACTGTTGCTGTGAGCAATGGTCTGAGAAGGGGATGGAAGGAGAGGGGGGTGGATGCCAAGGCCATCCCTTTGTCAGGTACACAAAACCAAGCAGACTTGGCCCTGCTGAAAGTCACTGCAAAGGAAGTCCTTCTGGGGGTACCCGGCTACCAGGCAGTGCTGGGGGTGGGTGGGGGGGATGGAGGGGGCAAGTCCAGCATGGCCTGAGGACCAGGACTGTTCATCCTCCATCGCCCACTCCCTCCTAGACCCAATGGGTGAGTGCAGGCATGAGAGTGGGCAGCAAAGAGGGAAACGTGAACAAAAATCTTCCTGGAAGGTCAGCAGGATTCAGGTTCGCAGAGTGGGAGGTGATGGAGCCAGGAAGACAGACCCCTCCTGCTAGTCCTCCTCGGGCAACTTCTTGAGAATCAGACTCTGCTTACCTCTTTTCACCACGTGGCACGCTATATCCCAGTAATTGCCATCAGAGTCCCGGTACTTCTGCTCAGGGTAGAGCTGCCACATCAGAGGAAGCTCCAGTCGGGGGAGCTGGCTAACCATGGTATTTTCAATGGCTTCACATGCATGTGAAAGTTGGACCCTGAGTAAGAAACATTGAAGAACAATAAAAGAGATGCATCTGAATTACGGTGTTGGCAAAGAATTTTGAAAGTACCATGGACTGTCAAAAGAACAAATCTGTCTTAGAAGAAGTACAGCCACAGTCTCCTTAGAGGCAAAGATGATGAAACTGTGTTTCCCATACTTGGGACATGCTAGCAGGGGAGTCAGTCCCTGAAGAAAGAAATTATGTTCGGTAAAGCAGAGGAGGCAGCAATGAAAGAGGAAGACCCTCGGCGAGGTGAAGTGACACAGTGGCTGCGATGATGGACTCAGACATAAGGACAATTGTGAAGCTGACTCAGAAGTGGGCAATATTTCCTTCTATGTAACTGACTCAGATGGGCCCTAGCAACAAGGCATTTCAGAGTAGCCCTGGTGGCATGCTGGTTATGAGTTGGGCTGCTAGCCAGGTCAGCAATTTGAAGCCACCAACCTCTCTTCGGGAGAAGGGCGAGGCTTTCTACTCACCCAGTCTTGGGCCCCACAAGGGCAGTTCTACCCTGTCCTTCAGGGTTTGGGTTGCTCTGTGTTAGAAGTCACTTGAGGGCAGTGAGTTTGGTCTTAAGGAGTTTAGGAGACATGACGCTTAAATGTAACACGGGGTCCTGGATGGCACCTTGGACCCCAAGGTCCCTGGATGAACATGAAAGAAATTGGAATCAAGTGTGGGAAGATATTTGACTTTTTAGGGGGGGAAAAAGGGATACATGCTGATTATCAAACTTTTCATAACACAGAGGAGCATAACGAAGGGAAAAAACCAATCCAATCAATAGCATCAGGATAAAATCCCACAAGTGGGTGACTTTAATAAACAGAAATCTATTAGCTCACAGTTTAGGAGGTTAGAAGTCTGAAGTCATGGCACCAAGTACCTGCAGATCATCAAACTTTCCATAAGATAGAGAAGCATATGGTTATCAGCACAGTTAATAATAGGCGAACATCTTTCTAGATTGTGAGCTCTCTCCCCTGTCCCCTCTCTCTCTGTACAACAGAATTGACTTGATGACAGCAGCATACATGTTCACATGTAACTTTTTTTGTAAATAAAACACAGGAAGATAAACTATTTTACAACACTAGAGTTTGTTTATGTATGTGTTTCCTTTTGGTTCACTCTGGACACTCTTTAATTAAAAGAAGACATTTTGAAATAAAGCAAGCACAAAAAATAAAAGACATTTAAGTGTATACCATGTAGATTTTATCTTATTTGCTTCAGGCATTTTTGGTAAAAACTCCGGAAAACTTAAAACTGAATCCATTCATCTTGTTTTCTCTTTCCTTTAAAAAGGTTGTTTTTATGATAATCACTATCTTTAAAGTGATAAGTATTTTTTTCATACCGATTTTTATGCTTCTACTTTATGTGAACATGCCCATTAATGATGTAGTACTTTTTGGATTTTAAAACTTTGTATAACTGGTAAAATAATTTGCCCTTTTGAAATGTACTTTAAAAAACATGCTTTAGAGATAAGCCTGTTGTTACATTTAGCACTGTTATTTGGTGCTCTGTGGTTTCTATTATGTGACTAAGTCAGTCACAGTAGCTGCATTCTTTCAGTGATTGTTGGTTGCTTTTCATTTTTTAAAAAAAAAATCTATAATGCATAGGTACCTGGTTTCTTTAGAGTATCTACATAAAATTCTTTGTTCTCATGTTTTTGCCATAATTTCTATGGAACAGAAGTTTTAAATTTTAGGTCTTTAGTTGGACTTTAGGAGCTCTGGTGGCTAAGTGGTTAAGCATGGGGATGATCCGCAAGATCAGCAGGTCGAAACCAGCAGCCTCTCTGAGGGAGAAAGACAGGGCTTTCTACTCCCGTTAAAAGTTACAGTTCCATGGGCAGTTCCACTCTGTCCAATATGGTCACTGTGAGTTGGCATTGACTTCGTAGCAGTGAGTTTGCATCAGAATTTATCTTATGCATGTTGTGAGATAAGGTACTAACCTTTTATTTCTCACGTGGATAACAAATGATTTGGTTAAATGATCCTATTTACCCCCAGTCATTTTTCCCAATGATTTTATTGGGTACTCTTACAGCTCTTATAATATTCCATACATCATTTGTATCGAGCAAATTTGTATGCATGTTGCCACCTTCATTTCCAAATACTTTCTACTTGATCTTATACTGGAGTATAAGCTCCTCTTTTTTTTTTTTTTAAACAAACCATTTTACTGGGGACTCATACAACTCCCATCATGATCAAAATATACGTCAATTATATGCATGCCACATTAGCATGCCATCATCACTCTCAAAACATCCTCCCTCCACCTAGGCCGCCAGTATCAGCATCCCATATTTCCCCTCTCTTCCCTTCCCTCTTCTCTGAACCCTTAATAATTTACAAATTGTTATTACTTTTTTATATCACACACTGTCCGATGTGTCCCTTCACTCACTTCCCTGTCGTCCGTGCACTGGGAGGAGGTTATATGTAGATCCCTGAAATTGGTTCTCCCTTTCTATTCCATCATCCCTCTACTCTCCTGGTATCACCACTCCCACCACTGGTCCTGATGGGATCATCTATCCTAAATTCACTATGTTTCCGGCTCCAGTGTGCACCCCTTGGTCTAGCTGTCTTTGTCAGGTGGAATTGACCCCCACTCATTTATTTATTTTTTTGGTGGGCATCACTGCCTCTGGTGGTCCCGGGCGCTACCCAGCCACCATTGGATTTGAACTGCCAAGCCTGCGGGCTGCAGTTCCGCACTCAACCACTTACGCCACCGGGGCTCAGCCCTGACCCCCACTCATTTTTCACATTACTTCTGTCATATACCAAGTTCCCGTAAATAGTTGACTGCTTTCTAGGTACTCTGTTCCAGTGATCCTTTTATCTGTAGCTGGAGCAATACGCAATCGTTTTAGCTAGAAGCATTTGAAACAGATCAGCATCTTTAGTTTCCCGAGCCTCCCTTAGCAGAGCGCCACTAAGCAGACATTGCTTTTCTCACAGCTCTGGAGGCTAAACTTCCAATTCTGTGTCCGTTCTGACAGAGGGACTGACACAGTGTCTACAACAATGGGCCGAAGCATAACAATAATTATGAGGATGGTGCACGACCGGGCAGTACTTGTGTCTGTTGTCCCTAAAGTCACTATTAGTGGGGACTGACGGAAGCGTAGCTAACTACAACAGCAAGCAACATGCCCGGAGTTAAGCTCCCATTTGGAAATGGGTGGTTCTATGTTAATAAGATGGGGCTATTGTCAGATGCTTCTTGAGTCATTGTCTTTTGAGATATGGAAGACTAAATAAGGGAGCAAAAGCAGAGATCAAGGGAGCGAGATCCCAAGCATTCCAAAGATCACCCAGGAACCAAGACTCAGAGACAAGGATCTTTCTCTAGGCCCACACCGAAAGCCTTCCCCTAGAGAAATGGCGCAAGTGGGTCATTCAAAAAACAGGCACGTGTTCTGTCAGCTTAGGAAGCTAGGTGTCTGAATTGAGGGCTCTGTCTTGTTGGCTGAGGGTCTTTATATCCTCTTAACATCTGTGAGCTTGGCCTTCATTAGAGATATCCAAGTGTCTTTGTGTCCATCTTCCCTTATGTCCAGAAGGTTCACAGTGCAGGTACCCTGGGTCCAAAGGACATGCTCAGTTCCCTGTTCCTTTTGCTTTTTGCTTAAGGTTTCTAGATGTGCTGTTTAGTTTCTTTTATGTATCAAAGAATATATATTTTCCTCTTGTTTTTTTTCCCCCCTGCCTCACTGTCCTGGTGAGAGTAGGAAGCCCAGTCTTGCTCCTAGAGAGCTGCTGCTGGATTTGAACCATCAACCCTGTGGGTCGCAGTCCTGCACATAACCACTGGGCCACCAGGGCTCAGCTTTTCCTCTTGTTTTATTTATTTATTTATATTTATTCAACAGTGTTATTGACAAATAATTTACCTATTATTCTAGTCAATAATTCAAGAGTTCAAACATTCTATTGTATTGAAAAGTAATCACGGCATCAATCTTACTTAAATGGATAAATCCACCTTTGAGGTCACAATCAATTCTAGTGCTCCCTCCCCACTACCATCTTAATAATTTACTCCCCAGATCCCCTTTTCCTCCTATTGCATACTCCTAGAACCCCTTGTGTCAGTTATTCTCATGATGCATCCACTGCTGTGCTCCACAGCTGGACTATTTACTCAAGGTACAACCTAATCCTGCAGATTGTATTGTCTTATTTACCTAACTGCTGTTAAGCCTACCTCATTAACACTCTATCGATTGGGATTTATAACACATAAAATAATTACATCAGAGCACAAAATGGAGGATAATTACATAAGACTGAGACAATTGATTGATGGATGGCCACGATAATGACCAATTCAAATTTTTACATATGTGGTTCAGTGATGTTGACTGCATTCTTTGAGTTGTGTTAACCATCTTATACTCCTTATCTCGGTTGTTCCTCTCTTATTAACATGAATGCACTGCCCCTAAGGTTCCTATATAATTCTTCCAATTGCTATTTCAGTCTATAAGACAGATATAAGATTCTTAAATTTGCATTGAAATAATATCTAAACCTATCATTCATGTTCCAGCTTTGTCACTTGTACTAATAATACTCTTGATAGTGCTTCTTCTCCTCCAGTACAGAATCCAGTCTATGTAAGAGTACTGCCTTTAATTGTTGGATTTCTGTAGCAGTCTTACTGTAGAACATTTCCACAGCCTCTGTCTTTTATGACACTGAGGTTTTAAAAAGGAATATTGGTCCAGTGCCTCAACTTTTTAGCAGAATATTCAGCACTGTGCAGGTGTTGGATGTTTCCTTGCAAATGACTGAGGCTGTGCATTCTGGGACAGAAGATTTTGTAGTTCTGGCTGTGATCTCAGGATATCACATTTAGAAGCCTCTGTTGTCTATTATATCAGATCATGGTGCTGATGTCAATAGTCATTTGTAAAGTCTTCAGTGAACATCTCTTGTATGGAAAATATATGCTAAATCTTGAGTTCAAAGATAAATGATACTTCTTTTCTTAAGAAGATTATAGCCTAAGGAGGCATGCAAACAGAATAATGTCAATAAAATGTGTTAAGCTCTGTAATGGAGACATGGACAAAAATTAAAGCTACATTCAGGAACAACTCTGGGAAGTTGATGCATTTTACAGAGAAGATAAGTTACTTAGTAGGTACCATGCTTATAGGAAGCCTGTATCCTTTATAATATTTTGTCTTTTACTCATGGAATGCACACTGAATAAACAAAAGTAAAAAAATCTCTGCACTAAACAAGAAAACTGATGTCAAAATATGGTACATACAGATATTTGATTTTCGCTCTCTTTGTAGCTAAGCATTAATTCCAGAGTTGGCTTGTTGTGAATATTTTAGACATTTAGGAATATTTACATATTCACATTTTATAGAGAAAATGATCATAGCTAATTATGTGCATAAATGTGGTATATAATTTTTGATATGCAATTTCCTAATGTACATTCATGCCCAAAGATCTTAATTACACAATTGAGATATACACAGAATGATAGGTCTTGTTGCAGATCTCAAGAGTTCCCTTTAAATAGAAGAAAGAATTAGGAAGCAAATGAGCACTTATAGAGGTCTAAATACAGGCATGTGCATATGCAAATATGTTTATATTCAATGATAGGAAAACAGATCTATGAACATATTACTTATATGTTCAGTATTAAGGTAACAGATGGACATTGGGTCTCTAGTCAAGTACTCCCTCAATGCAAGAACACATTGTTCTAATAACTTAGCATTCCATGATGCTCAGCTTCCTGGCACAATTGCTAAAGACTAAAATGGGTACAGAAGCAAATGTGGTGAAGTAAGCTGATGGGACCCAGCTATCAAAAGATACAGCATCTGGGGTCTTAAAAGGCTTGACGATAAACAAGCAGCCATCTAACTGAGAAGCAACCAAGCCCACATGAAAGAAGCACACAAGTCTGTCTGATCATGAGGTGTTGATGTGATAAGGTATCAGGCATCCAAAAACCAGAATAAAAAATCAGATCAATGTGAATGAGGGTAAGTGTGGAGTAAAGACCCAAAGACATCTTTAGACAATTGGACATCCCCTTACAGAAGGGTCACAAGGAAGTTATGAGCCAGTCAGCATGCAGTATAGCATCATTGAAACATATGACTTTCCTCTGGTTCTTTAATGCTTTCTCCCCTCTGTCTATCATGACCCCAATTCTGCCTTACAAAATCAGACTAGAACAGAGCATGTATATGGGTACATATAGAAACTGGAAACACAGGGACAGATAACCCCCTCAGGACTGCTATTGAGAGTATTGATACCAGGAGGGGAAAGGGAAGGTGTGGGGAGAAAGGGGGAACTGATCACAAGGATCTACATATAACCCTCTCCCAGGGGGGTGAACAACAGAAAAGTGGGTGAAGAGAAACATCGGTGAATTTAAGACATGAAAAAATAATAATTTATAAATTGACAAGGGTTCATGAGGGAGGGAGGGTGGGAGAAGGAGGGAAAAATGATGCCAAGGGCTCAAGTAGAATTTTTGAAAATATTTTGGAAATGGTGATGGCACCAAATGTACAAATGTGCTCGACACAATGGATGTATGTATAGATTGTGATAAGAGCTATATGTGCCCCCAGTAAAATGATTTAAAAAAATAGAAAAAAGAGTGCCCTTTAGACAGAAGGCCAATTTTACAGAGGAAGCCTTGGCAATGAGAAACATTTTTTTTCTGACAAGGTCAAAGTTCTATGGTAATCAAGAGTCTATAGCCTTCCTCCAGTATATCTCCCATTCCACAACTGTCAAGCTGAAAATATTCTCAAAGGTATGTTTGTTCAAATGCCTTTCCTTTAAGCAAAATTGAAGTAAAAACTCTTCAAGGATACATTTCTATATTCTTTTTAATATGGTCAATCAATGTAAAGAAAAACCATTCCCCAATGACTGATTTTTATTGCTTATCTGTCAGTTTGTCATACTTTGATGCTTTGTATGTTGCTGTGCTGGTCAAAGCAATACCATTAGTATTTCCAGTATGACTAGGGTTGTGATAGGTAGGTTTGTTGTGCCAACCTGGCCAATAGGAACATGTGGGATTAATAAGATTGCTCTTTGATTGGAGGGCAAAAAGATAAATGCAAACTTCACTCCTCTTTCTCTTGCTTTCTGGTGATCAGACTAGCATGCAACTGTTTTAACTAGTTCTCCATCTCAACTTGTGAACCTGTGGGACAGCCAGCCCATGGAACATGTAGCTAGAGCATAAGGTTTCTTCAAGTCCTGCTTCACTACACTGCTGGTGTATACATTGCTAGAGCTTGAGACTGTTGGGTCCTGTCATCTTGCTTTGCTTGAGTTTCACATCCCATCCACTACTGCTTTGCTAAGATCCTGAGTTACTGACTGTTGGAGACTCACCCTGATGTTTGCTGTCTGTTGCTCGACTGTCTGAATTGCCTTAGGGAAGACTCAACTGTCTGCTTCCTTGACCTTGGACCCAGCAGCCCTCCTGCGTTGAAGGACTTCCACTATATTAACTGTTCCATGGAAGTGAGTTGAACTGAGTCCTTTGTATTTTTTTGTTTTGTTTTGTTTTGGGGTGGCATCACTGCCCTCTGGTCGTGGGAGTAGGAGGCCCAGCCTTGCTGCTGGATTTGAACCTCCAACCCAGTGGGCCACAGTCCTGCACACAACCACTACGCCACCGGGGCTCAGCCAAGTCCTTTGTATTGTTATGTTGACTTGTTAGCTGTTATATTTCTTTGTGCTCTATCTATCTATCATCTATCTATCTATCATCATAAGTGTCCTAGTTTGTTTTTCTAGAGATCTCTGTCTAACACATAGCATGGTTCACCTATGCTTAACTGTTATTCTTAGAGTTTTCAGAGTAAGAACAGACTATGAAGGAGTAGGCTGCCTACTTCTAAGGGGTTAACCAGTCAAAACCTTATGAATAACAGAGAGACATTGCCAGATTTAGTGCTGAAAGATGAGCCTCGCTGGTTGGAAGTCACTCAAAATAGACTGGAATGAGTTGCCTCCTCAAAGTATAATCAACCTTCATGACTCAGATAAAGTTTTCAGAATAGTAATTTTTTTATAGTCATGACTCAAAAATGAGAACAAACAGCCTACAAACATCCATTAATAATCAGAATGTGGACTATATGAAGTATGAATCTAGGAAAATTAGAAGTTGTTATAAAATGAAATGCACAAAGATCAATGAACTGAAATGGACTGGTGGTGGCTATTTTGAGTTAAACAATTGGATGGTTAACTGTACTGGGAATGACATGCAAGAAAAATGGCTTTTCATTCATCATCAAAAAGAATATCCCAAGATCTGTCATGAAGTACAACATATCACAGGATAACACCTACCTACACACCTACAAGAAAGCCCAATGAACAGCTATTATTCAGATTTACACACCAATCACTAAATTTGTTGAAGAAATTAGAGAATTCTATCAAATTCTTCAGTTTGAAGATGCTGAAGTATGCAATCAAGATGCATTGATAATTACTGGTGATTGGAATGTGAAGGTTGGAAAAAAAAGAAAGTTAGCCCTACTACAATGCCTTGTGTATTGTACACAATCAGCAGTTGAAAAATATGGTTTTGGTGTTAGAAGCAAAATTAGAGATCACATGATAGACTATTGCAAGACCCATGATTCCTCCATTGCAAATGTAATTTTTTCCAACAACATAAATGGCAACAATACATGTGAATGTTTCCAAATTGGATATGTGGGATTCAAATTGACTACACTTGTGGGAAGTGGTGATGGAGAGACTCAGTATTATCAGGAAAAATAAAGCCAAAGACCAACTGGAAATGATCGGAGCTGAAAAAACAACAACGACCCACAAGAGCAATAATACAACCCTGAGTATGTCTTGAGACTATCTCAAGAACAGATCTAATACATTGAACACTAATGATGAAAGACTTGATATGTTATGGAATGACATCATGAACATCATTCATGGAGAAAGCAGGTTATGATAAAGACAGGCAAAAAAGAAGAAAAGCTAAAGTGGATATCAGAAGACACTGTGAAACTTGCTCTTTGGTGTAGAGTTATTGTTATTGGGTGCTACTGTTTCTGACTCATAGAGCCCCTGTGTGCAGCGGAATGAAATGCCATCCAGTCCTGCACCATCCTTGAAGTTCGTATGTCTAAGCCCATTGTGGCAGCCATTGTGTCAATCCATCTTGTTGAGGACCTTCATCTTGCTGACATCTCTACTTTACCAACTATAATGTCCTTTTCCAGGGACTGGGCTTTCTTAACTAACATGTTCAAGGCACGTGAGATGAAGTCTTGCTCTCCTTCTTGCTAGGGAGCATTCTGTTTGCACTTCTTCCAAGATAGATTGTTCTTTTGACACGCTTTTGACAGATTATTCTTTTGAACATGGTACTTTCAGCATTCTTTGCTAGCATGTGTGCAGAGCAGCTAAAACAAATGAGTGAAATTATGAAGTAAAAGAACTAAACAAAGAGCTAAGTTTCAAAGGGCTACCCAAGAAGGCAAAGTATAGCATTATAATTAAATGGGCAAAGACCTGGATTTAAAGAACCCAAAGGAGGAAGACATTTAGCATATCTCAAGTTGAAAGAATAAATGGGGAAAAATCAGCTTCTAGTTATAATATTGAAGGATTCCTATGATAAAATATTGAATGATGGAGAAAGCATCAAATAAAGATGGAAAGAATACACAACACCACTGTGTTAAAAAGAATTGATTAACTATCATTCATTTTGTCAAGTAGCATATGGTTTAGAACCCATAGTATTGAAGGAAGAGGTACAAGTGGCACTGAAAGCATTAGCAACAAACAATGGTCCAGGAGTTAATGGAATATAAATTAAACTGTTTCAGCAAGCTGATGAAGCAGTAGAAACAGTTATTTGTCAAAGCCACGAAATTGAGAATGCAACAGGTCAAGTAACTGAAAGAGATCCATATTTGTGCTAATTCCAAAGAAAAGTGACCCAGTAGGATACAGAAGCTATTAAACAATCTCATGAATATTACATGCAAGTAAAATTTTGTTGAAGATAAGTCAACAGGCAGTTCAACAGGGAGCTGCCAGAAATACAAGCCAGATTCATAAGAGGAGATGGCATGAACGATTTCACTGCTGACGTCTGATGAATCTTGACTGAAAGCATAGAATATTAGAGAGGTGTTAATTTGTATTTTATTAACTATGCAAAGACATTAAATAGTGTGGATCATAAACTATGGGTAATCTGGAGAAGAATGAGAATTCCCAAGACTTACTCATGATCATGAGGATCCTATACATAGATGAAAAGACAGTAGTTAGACTAGAAAAAGGGAAGATTGTGTGGTTTAAAACCAAGAGAGGAGTGTGTCAGGTTATCGCCTTTCACCATACTTATTCAGTCTGTATGCTAACAAATAACTAGAGAACCTGGACTATCTGAAGAAGACCACGGTATTAGGATTGGAGGAAGGTGTATGTAGATGGAAGGATGGACATGACGAGGATATGAATATCTATACCTGAAGCCTTTAGTATAGATGGAAATTCCATGTACAGAAAACCAATATCCTCACAACTGGACCAACAGATAACATCATGGTAAATGGAGAAGAGGTTGAAGTTATCACAGATTTACTTTTACTCAGATCCACAGTCAATGTTCCAGGAAGAAACAAAATCATGTATGAGTCATGAGGCACAACTGCTGCACATGTGTCCAAGACCAAGGATGTCATTTTGCAGATTAAGGTGCACCTGAGGCATGCCATGGTAGTTTCAGTGACTTCATATGCATGTGAAATCTAGATAGTGAATAAGACCAGGTGCAGAAGAATTCATCTGTTTGAATTATGGTGTCAATGAAGAATATTAAAAAGTACCATGAGCTGCCAGAAGAATGAACAAATCTGCCTTGGAATAAGTACAGCAAGAATGTTCCTTACAGGCAAGGATAGCAGGACTTTGTTTCAAGTATTTTGGACCTGCTATCAGGAAAGCTCAATTCCTGGAAAAAAAACATGCTTGGTGAAGGAGAGGTTCAATGAGAAAGGAGAAACTCCTCTGGAAGACGCATGTACTCAGCAGCTGCATTAATGTGTGCAAACATATGGTTGTGAGGATGGCGCAGAAATGGACAGTGTTTTGTTCCATCCAATAAAGATCTGTCCTATAGATCTATGTACATATATTTATATATTAAGTATTAAGGTAGCAGACAGACATTGGATCTCAGTGAAGTACTCCCTCAACACAAGAACACTTTGTTCTAATACCCTGGTATTCTGTGATGAAGACAAAATGGGTAAGTAAGCAAATGTGAAGAAGGCTATCAAAAGATACAGCATCTGGGGTCTTCAAGGCTTGAAGATAAACAAGTGGCCATATAGCTGAGAAGCACCCAAGACCATACGGAGGAAGCACAACAGCCTGTGTGATCATGAGATGTCGATAAGATCATGAAGGACCTAGAACAGAAAATCACATCAGTGTGAATGAGGGGGAGGGTGGAGTGGAGACTCAAAACCCACTTGTAGACAATTGGACATCCCCTCACAGAAGGGTTATAAGGAAGGAATGAGACAGGGTGCAGTATAGTGCCTTTGAAACCTACAACTTTCCTTTAGTTCTTCAGTGCTTCCTTTCCCCCACTATCATGACCTTAATTCTACCTTACAAATCCGGCTAGACCAGAGCATGTATATGGGTGCATATAAAAGTTGAAAACATAGGGAATCCAGGACAGATAAACACCTCAGGACCAATAATGAGACTAGTGATACCAGGAGGGTAAGGGAAGAGTGGAAAGAAAAAGGGAGAACTGGTCATAATGATCTACATATAACTCCCTCCCAGGGGGATGGGCAATAGAAAAGTATTATTATCAGTAAGTGTAAGACATGAAAAGAAGTTATAGATTATCAAGGGTTCATGAGGAAGGGTGAGTGAAAGGGGGGGGGTGGAGAATCAGGTTATACCAAGGGCTCAAGAAGAAAGAAAATGTTCTGAAAATGATGACAATACATGTACAAATGAACTTGACACAATGTATGTATGTATATATTGTGATCAGAGCTGTATGCACCCATAATAAAAATAAAATGAGAAAAGTATTGGTGGAGATGGAACCAACTCCACCAATTAATCAACTCATTATTTTGCATAGAAAATAACTGGTTAGAAGAAAATTTGGAACTCTAACACAATTGCTCGGCCTGGCCGGGTGTGATTTCAAGGTCTCAGAGTTCCCATAGTTAAAGAAAGAAGACTAGACATGATGATTATCTAAAGATTAGATTCTAAACTTAGTGTAAGGATCACTAAGATCCCTAAAGTCTTGTCTTGTTTATGGTGTTCGCAGCATGCTTACTTGGCTTCAGCTATATTGTGCAGCCTTAGAAGTATGTAGCATAGCATACAGGGGTCATCTTGACAGTGTGTGGAAAGGTGAGTGTGGCGGTCATGTGCCTATGTCAATTTCATAATTGAGATGTAGGGGTGGCCTCTAGCCTTTTAATCTGGAGATAGCCATTGAGTAGCTAATGAGGCCTATGTGGGCATAGCTCTCTCCTGAGAGTTCTGGGAAGTCTCACGGTATTTCCCAATCGGAGAAGAGAAACTTGACTCTCAGTCTCCAAGACAATGAATCACTGACAAGACAAGAAGCCAGCATTCCAGGAACTGGAGGAGCCAGAGGAGGAGCCACACGGCCTTATCCTGATGGAACCAGACCTCTGAAGCTGGTGAAGCCATGTGGAGACCTCTGCCAGCGCTGAGCTGTTTCTACCACCACTGGATGCTTTTGATGGACCCTGAGCCCTGGAAGCGAGGAGTCATGGGGAGACCCCTGACAGCGCCGGGACTCTGCACCCACTGGCCTGTGACTTCGTGAGTCAGAAGGAGACGTTATAGATTGGTATCAGGCATATAGGCTAATATCAGACTTATGACTTAGAACTGGACTGGATTGAGATGCTTTCTCAGTGTTTCATTCCTCTCGTATATAAACCTTACTCTTATATCCATGTGCATGTCTATGAATTTGTTTCTCTAGTCTACCTGGACTAACACAATGACTTCTTGCTGATTTGCTCTCTTTGGACACAGGATGGTGGCTGCACTGATGATTAGGGGCACCCACCTCTGGTAGTTATTGTTAGCTGTCATTGGCTTGGCCCTCAACTCATGTCAACCCCATACGCAAGAGCAGGGCCCTTAAACTATGACCCGTGAGCCACATGCGACCCACTGAGTACATTTATCCAGCCGCCGGGTGTTTTTTCTGCCACTGCCTGTCCTGCTTAGCAGCCAATTCATCCCAGGTCCACAGTGAATTTGTGCAGTTTTTTTTTTTAAACTACAGTCCGGCCCTCCAACGGTCTGAGGGACAGTGAACTGGCCCCCTGTTTAAAAAGTTTGAGAACTCCTTGAGGATTCGACTGCTGTGATACTTAGGCTTTTCATTGGTTGATTTTCATAAGCAGATAGTTGTACTATTCTAGTTTGTCCTAGTCTTCAGCATGACAACTATCTGCAAACCTCCACTGACAGAATAGTGACTGGCTTGGAAGGTCACTGACTGGGAATGCGACTTGATTCTCTTGCATGGAAGGAGAGATGTCTTTCACTGGCCCACTACTGACTTCCATTGATGAAATACAGACAATGAAAACAAGACATAGTAAACCAATGGTACACCATGCTAGGAGATGAAGAGGGCAGGGTTAGAGTCCAAGAGTCCTGGTGCAGCATGGACAGCTACCTGGCCTCTCCCTATTGCACCTAAGTATATGATCTAATAACATTGATCTCCTTTAGTTTTCTCTAACTGTATGTGGTATTATTATGATACTATCTTCATGGTATAGATTAGGAAGAAACTTGATCCACTAAGATCCCACAGCGAGTATGAGGTCAACCTGGGATTTGAACCTAGGCAATCTGGTATTAAAATTCATGCTCTCAACCAGAATTAATTAGCACTAAGCTATTTCGGTGAAGAGATACATTCCCTAAATCCTCCTATCATATTTCGAATATAACATTTTTCTTTGAAAGGTAGTCATCTTATGGAACAATAACTCTCTTTACAGCCAGGGGGCAGCAAATGATTGCTTTTGAGTTACATACCACTAGAGCTAAGAAACTGAGAGGACTTTTAAAACTATCTTAGTTAATAAAACATTATATATGTATATATAGGTAATAAAATATTTACATGTATATATTTAAATGAAATAAGTAATTTAACTCCTAAAAGCACCATTTATAAAATTATTGCTTTAAAATAGTAAATTTGTATGTAGAATAGGTACTACCATCTTGATTTGAATCTTGATTGCAGTATCAGCTTCATTAATATTTTCCACTTCTATTTTATGGTGTTTAAATTTATTTATTTGATTTATTGTGGGTTATGTGCGTGTTGACCTTTTCAACATTTTTCCACATATATAACCAGTGACATTAATTTTATGATGTTTTGAATGCTTGAGTACACATCCTTTAACATATTTTAATTGCTATTTTCATAAAGAATGAAAATAATGTACTTATGCTCATGTAATTAAAAATACAAATTGAAATTCACTTACATAGAATATATATTTTTCAAAGGTTAAGGAAAACAGAATAGTGTGGAAAAATGGTCACCTGCTTAAATATCAATTTAGATTTTTTGAACTGTAAACAATTTATAGATTTCCTTTATATAGCTAATGATGTGTTTGTGATACCATTGGAACATTTTAAAGAGAAAACACATAGACTAGCAGAATGGAGGGTGTGATCGTTAAGGACTCTCATGACTGGCAACTCAACAATTCTTAGATAAACAAATGGGAAATGGAGACTTGGATTTAATTTTCTTGAATAGGAAACATGGGAGCTGCTACCTTCTGATGGACCTGAGTACAGAGACTGCATGTGGAGAATGAGCTGTTCCAGAATTCTCACTTTCATCATGCTGCCCGTTATTTGTTTTGGGTGACATAGTCGAATGCTTTTGTATAGTCACTAAAACACAGGAAAGCATATATTTGGTATTCTCTGCTTTCAGCCAAGATCTGTTTGCATGCCTTCCTCTGAGCCCAGCTTGCCCTTTTGGCAGTTTATTGCTGAGGTTGAAAACAATGAGTTTCGAATAATCTTGGGGACGTTTTAATTGCGTGCAATATTAATAATTTCATTATTTCCACATTCTGATGGACTGCTTCTCTTTAGACTGGGCACGGAGGTGGATGGATCTTTTCCAGTCAATTGACCAGGTAGCTGTCTCTCAAATTTCTTGGCACGGTTGTGGGAGTACCTTCCTTTTTAAAGGAACCACACCCCACTGTCAATGAGTCAATTCAGACTCCAAGAGACCCTGTCGGATGAATCTGAGGTGGTACATTTTTGTTTTTTATAAATCATTTTATTAGGTGCTCATACAACTCCTATCACAATCAATACATACGTCAATTGTATGCAGACCAAATTTGCACATTTGTTGCCATCAACATTCTTGAAACATCCTCCTTCTATTTAGCCCCCCAGTATCAGCTCCCCATAGTTCCCCTCCCTCCTCCTTTCCCCTCCCCCATGAGCCTTTAATAATTTATAAATTGTCATTATTTTGTCATATCGTACACTGTCTGATGTGTCCCTTCACCTACTTCCCTGTTGTCCATACCTCAGGGAGGAGGTTATGTGTAGATCCCTGCAATTGGTTCCCCCTTTCTACTCCACCTTCTCTAGGTGGTACATTTTACCCCCTTTGGACAGGGGTGACTTTTATTGGGCAATCTAGTGGGTAGGGAGTGGTGAGGCTGCAGCCTGGTGGGGCTCAGGGCTCAGTCAG
>PVJH01016073.1:0-51530 GCA_004026705.1 Nesogale talazaci | reverse complement strand
TACAGTGTATAGGGTGAAAAAAATAATTTGTAAATTACTAAGGGTTCAAGGGGAAGGGGGGGAGGAAGGGTAATATAGGGAGCTGATAATGGAGGCCTGGAGGGAGGGAGAATGTTTTGAGAGTGATGATGGCAATGGGTGTATAAAAGTGGCCTGAATACAACTGATGTTGTTAGGGATTGTGATTGGAGTTGTAGGGGCCCCCCAATGAAATGATTAATTTTTTTAAAAAAGGGGGGGAGGGGAAAGGGAGTTTTTTTTTTAAAGAGCAGCTTGTATCAAGGGCCCAAGTGGAAAATATTGGGAAATGTATGTGGAAATATGTGTGCAGCGGTGCTTGATACAAATGATGTACTGAATGTTGTAGTAGCTGTAAGAGCCCCCAATTAAATTAAAAAAATATAACCCCCCCCAAAATAGTAATGTGTTAGGACTTAACACATACATTTTATGATTACTTCAAAATTTAGAAGAGTAGAATTTTAAATCTGCTTAAATTTCCTTATGTCACAGAATACAGTTTGTTTATAAAAGCAAAAAATGTCATGCTTTTTAGTAATTCGGTTTGTTTTTTTTCCCTGCACTTTTCCCAAAGAATTTTCTCCCTCCCACCATAAGTTCTGAATAAGAACACAGGATATGTAGCCAACACTGCAAAGCTGGAACGCTAGCTTTTTCAATCTCACAGCTTTTAATATGTACATATGTTTTTATATTTTACACTCACATTTTCAGGATGTAGAGAGCACTGGCTAGACTGCTTTTTATATGATTCTACCTTATTATTTTCCTTACTTAAACTTGATTCTCTTGAGTTTCCACATGGCAAGATAGTTTAGTGTGAAGAGCCCTGTCCTGAGAAAATAATGCATTAAGGATCTGGTTTCTGACATTTATTTGTAGTGTTGTATGACTAGCATCAATCATAACTGCGTTTTTACTAAATAGGTTTTTAAGCAAAGAACGAGGCAATGATATACTGAAGAAAAAAGGTCTTGCATACTGCATGAGATTAATATATTATTTACTGCTTGAATGAATGAGTGAAATCCTGCCCACAAAAGCACTCTGCAGAAAAACTACTCCCTTTTGTACTACAGTAAAATTTGGGAACTGGATGCTTGTCAAAAGCACAGATTTTCCGGGTTCTACACTGAAATTCTGACTTATTTGGGCAGTATCGGTCTGGGCATATATATAAGTTCCCTCCAAGACTCTTTTTTTAAAAAAAAAATTTATTTATTTATTGTGGTCATCACTGCCCTGATGGGAGCAGGAGGCCCAGCCTTGCTGCTAGATTTGAACTGCCAACCCAGTGAGCTGCAGTCCCGCATACAACCACTAAGCCACTGGGCTCAGCCCAAAGACTCTTTTTTAAAAAATAATTTTATTTGGGGCTCTAACAGCTATTATAACATTCGGGACATCATCTGTATCAAGCACATTTGCACACTTGTTGCCACATACATTTCCAAACTTTTTCCACTTGAGCCCTTGGTATAGCTCCTCTTAAAAAGAAAAAGCTATCCCCTCCCCCTCAAAGACTCTTAGAGAAAGTTTTTAAGCACTGCATTCTGAGATTTGTCTAGTAATGTACTTTAGTGGACAGCTAGAATTAGTGATAGAACAAAAGTCTGTCAGAGGAGAAATCTCCTTCTCTTTTTGAAAGCAAAGTTGTCTATTGCTGGCAATCAGTGGCCATCAGGCTGTCCAAACTTTATTGACTTTGCATATTATATTTATTTAGCACATACCATAGTTTATTTTCTTATGATAGTATGGTAGGAAAGGCATTTTAAAATGTGTTTTGTATATATCAGTGACTACTAAGATAAGTTTAATATAATTAATTCAGACTAGCTCTCATAAAGCATGTACAGTTTATCAAAAAGCCATCACATGATTTGATTTGTTAAGTTTTGGGGAAAGTAGGTTGAGCACATCAAATGGAATTCTGGACAGGGCATCACTGTTTTCCAAGGTGGTTAGTTTCCCCTGGAGTTCACATTAGGGAGTGTAGTGAAGTAAAATTGTTAAGTTAGCCCTTCTGCCCAAAGTCTTTGTAACTCTCACCTTGTGAATAGATGGGAATATATAATAAGATACAGAGGACCCTAACTCAAGGATTGGTCAATTTAGTCAGGGGTGTTTCGCTGGGTGTAAGAGGGAGGTAGCTCAGAAGCAGAGAGAGATGACACATGACCATAAAGAAGGAAGATCCACTAGTGGAGAGGGTATGAGAGCCCTTCCTGAAGTGATGAGGTGGCAGAGGCTTCAGCACAGGGCATGAGGCAGAGCGGAGGAGCAGCACCAAGACCATGTGACACAGCAGTGGACTTGTTAGCCCATTGCACAAGGCAGAGACCAAGAATCACATGGCTGAGACATTGGGGCCCAGAGAGAAACATGCTGCCAGCATGGCCGGCAAGAGATGTGTCAGAAAAAAGAACTGTGCCTTTAATGTTTTACAACCTGTTAACTTCCCCAAGCAACACCATAATACTGAAGAGTATTGTCTGTAAGTATTGTCTGTAGCTATTGCAATAAATTAGCAAGCCATGCAGAGAAATCCAATGTCTCAGGGGGCAGGCTGGTGTTAGAATAGGGTAAGATGGATGAAGGGTGGTGGCATGTCTGCCCTAGTCCTCATGGCAATTGACCTTCAGTTTGTATGCACTTAGAGTCTCCTCCTTGGAGTAGTTGGAGGAGGCCAGATATCAACCCTGGGCCATTTCATCAGGGAGCAAGGGGTAGGATACAGATAAGAACAAGGAAGATGCAAGCTCTTTGGGTATACAATTTATCATGATTCTATCTCAAACTTTGCTAAATAAATTCTCCAGTTGAGTATCAAGCTTGTGAGTTTTTAAATGATTGATCTTCTTATGGAAACATTTTATTACCCATTCAGAACACTGAAAATTAATTACTTTAAACCATATGTTCTCAAGCTTTGACAGGTTTCATGTCACCTGCTGCTTTTCTTGTTAGATGTCATCAAATTCAGTCTAACTCGCAGCAACCCTGGAGGACAGAACTACCCCATGGCTCTCTATCAGAGTATTCACATTCCAAGTATTCAGTCCTAAGGATTCTATTGGACAAGAGAGTTTCCTAGTAAAATATGTTTGGTAAGTCCTGATCTTATATATTCTCACTGGAAAATGGATAATTCACGCTAGTATGATGAAACAAGAACTTTGCACGCCAAGAATGACTTTAAGCTTATTTTTGAAGTTATCCAACCCTTTTTATATGACACTTGCGATAACACTTTTGGACAGTGTTTGCTTTTGCATTTGCGTAAAGTATCTAGAGATCATGGTTTGCAGAGTGCTGGCTCTGAGAACTTGAAAGAGTGATACATTCTCAGACCTCACTGCAAGGTAGTGAATCAGGCTTCATAAGTCCTACAGGTGATCTGAGGTGTACAATTGATGGCTAAGTAAAAGGACAGAGTCTGAATCCCCCACAAGAAAGAATCTGAATACTCTGATAGAGAACCATCGGGCAGTTCTGCGAGTTAGACTGAATTTGATGACATCTAACTAGAAAAGCAGCAGGTGACATGAAACCTGGCAAAGCTTGAGAACGTATGGTTTAAAGTAATTAATGTTCAATGCTCTGTATGGGTAATAAAATGTCTCCCTAAGAAGATCAATCATTTAAAAGCTCACAGACTTGATACTCAACAGGAGAATTTATTAAAAAAAGCAGCTTTCTGGTTTTATTTCTATTTATTAGATCAGAATTTCTGAAGGGTGGGACTCAGGATTTCAGATCTTTCTTCAGCTTAACCCACCCACGTGATTCTACTGCAGGTAGTCCACAGGACACATTTCAGAAATGCCCCTACAGATTTGTGAAATACCAGGCTTTCCCTTGATGTTTGCATCTTGAATAGTCATAAGTTGAGGAAATTTGTGCTTCTGTCAGAAAGGAGTCCAGAAAAAATGAGGATGTGTTGATGCCCATATGATGAATGGTCTCATTTCTTATTAAAAATTAAAGAATAGATAACATGGGTCATGACATGTCATATGAGTATATGCTCATCAACCAATTAAGAGGGAATTAGCTTATATTTTGTAATTATGCAAGGTGAAACATTCCTGATTTCACTGTATTGCTCAACTTGCAGCATTCATTCTTAGGACCAACCGGAAGTTATGGACCAAAGAGTAGAGGTGCTGTGGGCCACGAGAGTAAACCTTGGGAGGCAGGCTGGTCAGGCAGAGCAAGTTATGTGGTAGCTGCTTGAAGCTATTTTGGGTTTTTTCTGGTTTTTAATCTTTGGGAAGTCCTGGGAAAGTGTAAAAAGTTAATATTCTTGGCTGGTTACCAAAACATTGGGCTTCAAAGTTCACTTTAAAATGTCTCCTAAGAAAGTCTGCAAATCTGCTTCTGAAATTCTCGCTTTGGCTCATTTCAAAATTTTGCTTTTGTTAAAAAAAATTGCGTAAGTCTCCAGTGAATCCCTTCTGACCATAGAGACCAGGGATGTGAATAAACTTGCAGAGTGCTTTGAAAAGTGGGTTATTGCAGTGAAGTTAAAATTTAGCATGTTGTCATTTTATCTCCCTTTTGACCTATTTGAATTTGTTCTATTTTAAAAATTTTGTTTTAATTGAGGCTGTTCTCTTTTTTTGCTGTTACTATGATTCATCTTTTTATGCCTTTCTGTATTAGAAATTGAAAATAGGTGTATCTATTGAGCCAGAAAATGGATAAATGGTTTCTTGAGGAGATGGGGTTGGGGGAGAATGGGGAAATAACAAAGAGTACATGAAAGAAGAAAATGTTTTAAAGTTGACTGTGGTAATGATTTTACAACTCTTCTTAATATGATTAAACTATTGAATTGCATGATATGTAGACTATGTCCTAATAAAACTGTTTAAAAAACAACCTGTAATACACTGGTGAGGCAAAAGGTTTACTCTTGAAAAGTAACCTAAAGACTGATGGTTCAAACCCACCTAAGGGTGACAAAGATGGAAACTCCGGTGATCTGTTTCCATACAAAATTTACACTATGCAAATTCTGTGGAGCTGCGGTAAAGTTTGTTCCTATGGCTCTGTAACTCCCATCAAATGATGGGGTGGTAGTGTAATACTGGTAGAGGGAATTGGTCAGTTTTCTTTACTCCTCCCTTGCCTATTGGGGTGAACTATCTTTGATGAGCTATTTTTTGAGGCAGAAGGGAAAAGAGAGAAAGCCGAGGACCTAGATGAGCTCATCCAAACCTTCATATGAAGTAGCAGAGGCAGCTGAGAACAGAAGCATAGGAGACCAGGGCACAGAGATGCAGAGGAGCAGACCACAGATTATGGGGCACCTTTTCCCCATCTGGTCTGAGACTCTGGAACATTGGGACCACGTGAAAGGTAGGTTGGCTTTCCTGGACCCCAGAAGCAAATATAAAGGGATTCATGGTGGAGAGACTAAGAAAGAGAAAGGGACTGGTTTACCACGTGGCTGAGAGGCGAAGAACTGGTAACTTGGCTGTTGGCTGAGGAGACCAAGGACTCAATCCTCATTGTTTGCTGATTCTGGTTTGTGGTGAACAATGAACTTCACTGCGAAATCCCTTAGCCATAGACGGAACAAAGCACCAAGCAAGCTCTACAGCGCACAACTCTGTTCTGAACACACATGGAGTTGCCTGAGTTGGAACTGACTCAACAGCAACAGGTAACAGCATCTTAACAGGCAAGAGGTATACCATTATGTTGGTAGAGTAGAGGGGCAGTAAAGAGGCCGAAGGCTCTGAACACTACGGACTGCTCAATGACGGCAGCGATGGGCTCAGGCATAAGAACAGAGGGTGGGGATGGCACAGCACCGAGCAATGTTTCTTTCAGTTGAACACAGGGTTGCTGTGAATTGAAACCAACTCAATGGCACCTGAAAACATTATCTTGGATAGTTTTTGAAGAAAATTGAGGACTTTAAAGTACTAACTTTTGCGTTCAGTCTAGTAGGAAGTGCTCCCAGAAGAAAACCCTTGTGGAGGTGAGTTAAGCACTACTTAAATGCTATTGGATAAACACATAAATATATTTGAGGTTAACAGTAGATATGTGCTTTTAAAACGTGGTCAGGATTCAGTTACTTAGGTAGTCCCAAGATTATTTTGAGAATAGTCATTTAAAATATTTTAATATATAATTAATACATAACACATGGTTATATAATAATATGTAACCTTTCCTACTATTTAACCTTGAAAAGGATGACTACCTTTAATGTAGTATTCTAAAATGTAAACAACTGTATTTGACATCAAACTGCTTGACATTTCCATTATCCAGATGCTATTCCTGTGTCTTTTTTTTGAGCCAATCCCCATACAGAATGTCCTTGTATAATCAAGGAGGGTTTCTCAATTGAGTTTCCTGTGCTGTGATCTTTATTCAGGAGCAAGGCATGACTTTTGTCGCCTGTAAAGAGCTAAGGTCTTGGAAACTTAACAGGGGGGTATGTGTTTTGTCCCACAGCATTACTATGAGTCAGAATGGACTCGTTTTAATTTTTATGAGAGCAGATAACTATAAAAATAGTCCACATTTAGGAAATGATGGAGCACTATTTAAATGTTCTAAAATTTTTATGAAGCGTCAATTAAATTTAAAAGAGTTCTTGAATGTGCTTCAAATATTCTCATTTTCCTATGTAAAATATGTGTCATCCCCATCACACTCATAAGTAAACCCTGCTTCTTAAATGATCATACATTTGCAAATGCCAAGTCAGGAACTGGAAATTACTCTGAGGTTACTTGAATTTCTTGCACATCCCTTTTCTATCCTAGACAGCCAGAATTTTCCACATTCAACACCTCATAGAAAGGAAGGGATTACATAGTCTGTAGATAACAAAGAAGTCAGATGCTTGCATTTGATTCTCAAAGGCTTAAATTAGATTGCTAGCAATTGATTTGAAAAAGCAAAACAAAAAAAGATTTAGAGGTGGGCTTTGCTGTGTCTAGACTGGATAAGACATATGGTCCAGAAAGGGCATATTCAGAGATATTTTCAGTCTGAATCTGGGGGAAATCACATAGTTTCCAGATGGCTCTGTAGACTCCTAGAAATGGTCTGACTTCTCTTACTAAGTAAATTTTCAGTCCACATATGTGGCTTGGCCCACATCATTGCTATGCTCCTTGGTTTGATACTGGAATGAAAGAGTATAATGGTACTTCCTGGTCATATGCCACCCCCATGATCAGATGCACATCACACCATTGACTCATTTTTCAGAAATACACTGTCAAACCTTTGTTCCTAGTCTGCCATAGTCTGGAGCTCTGTGGAAACCTGCTCAGCATTATAACAGCACATGAACATTCACTGTCAGACTCAAACTGGGTTGACTGAGAATGAAGCGCAGGTCTCTCACATGGAAGGCAAGAATGTTATCCCTGAAGCATTAATGCACATCGACTTAAAAATGCCATGAAAAATCATCAGGGGGTCACTGGCTCAAGAGGCGCTAAGTGTTTTTGTGAGTCCCAGGGGATGAACCAAGGATGTGATATACTGATGGACCTGGGACACACAAGCAGAGGGGTATGTGGATTGACGTGCTTCTCAGGGATTCTGCATTCTGAGTCTGCATTCACCAATCTGTCTGAAATCAGACCATCAGACCTATTGCTTGTTAACTCTCCACTTCATAGCTAGGTGCTGTCATCTCCATACCAAACTCACTGCCGTCGAGTTTATTCAGACTCATGGAGACCCAGCAGGGCAGGGTAGGACTGTCTCAGTGGGGCTCCAAGAGAGTGACACTTTACAGAAGTAGAAAGCCCATTTTTCTCCTGAGTAATAGCTGTCACATAGCTCTGTGGAACCAGAGACTAAGAATTCAATCAGAATTCCAGGGGAGAGGGACAAGTGAGATCATTCACTGTCTCGGTGGAGGATTTTTATCACTTGTAACAGACTAATAGAAATATAGGTTTGTGCTTATTTACCTGAGAATGTGGTCTGACTACTGGATCCGCTTTGTATGTTCCAATCATTCAATTTACCCCTTTTTAAAACATAACAAAAACAGTACTTTTCTCAGTTGTCATGGAGATTCAATGCAGTAGAATATAGAAAGCACTTAGAACATTGTCAAATATATGTGGTATAAAATTGATAATAACTTTTCTTATAATTTTAATGTGGGTGCTAATTTAATCTCTCATGTAGTATATTCTACAAAGAACATAAGTAGTCTTTATTTCTTCATTTTGAAGCTTAAAACATTGGGGAAAAAGATATTTAAAACATGATTTAAAGAGAAGCCACAATCCTCCACTCAAGTACTTCCTCAATGCAAGAACACTTTGTTGTATTAATTTGGAATTCCATGATACTCACCCTTCCGACACAATCATTGAAGACAAATGTGTGCATGTAAAAGTGATGACGAAAGCTGATGGTGCCCGGCTCTCAAAAGATATAGCATCTGGGGTCTTAAAGGCTTGAAAGTAAACAAGTGGTCATCCAGCTCTGAAGCAGCCAAGCTCACATGGAAGAAGCACATCAGCCTGTATCACTGCTTTCTTGATATGATCACTGACAACAAATGTGTGCATAAGGAAGTGTGGTGAAGAAAGCTGTTGGTTCCTGGCTATCAAAATATGTAATGTCTTATATAGGGTCTTAAAGGCTTGAAAGTAAACAAGTGGTCATCTAGCTCAGAAGCAGCAAAGCCCACATGGAAGAACACCAGCCTGTGTGACCATGAGGTGGCAAAGGAATCAGATATCATGCAGCAAAGAACTAAAAATTATATCATTCTAAATGAGGGGGAGTGCAGATTGGGTACCTAAAGTCCATCAGTAGGTGATGCAACATTCCCTTACAGAAGGATCATGGGGAGGAGACAAGCCAGTCAAGGTAGAGTGTAGCAGCAATGAAATATGCAACTTCCCTCAGTTCTTAAATGCTCCCTCTTCCCCACTATCATGATCCCAATTCTACCTTACAAATCGGGCTAGACAAGGGGATATATACTGGAATGGAGAAGAATCAGAAACATGGGAAATTCAGGAAAGATGATTCCTTCAGGACCAGTGGTGAGAGTGGTGATACCAGGAGAGTGGAGGGAAGGTACTGTAGAAAGGGGAAAGCAATTGTAGGGATCTACATATAACTTCCTCCCTGGGGTATGGGAAACAGGGAAGTGGGTCAAAGGACACATCAGACAGTGTACGATATGACAAAATAATAATAATTTGTGAATTATCAGGAGTTCATGAGGGAGGGGAAGTGGGGAGGAAATATGAGGAGCTGATACCAAGGACTTAAGTAGAAGGAGGACATTTTGAGAATGATGCTGGGAACAAATGTACAAATGTGGTTTGGATATAATAGTTAAATGTATTGATCATAAGAGTTGTATGAGCTCCCACTTAAACGATTTAAAAAAATTATACTTAATACACATAAATAAATAAAGGTCACAAGACATTTTGTCCAGTAGAGATTTGTTTGAGCATAATGTCATACAACGACTGTTGTGGGTTTAATTTTGTCCCCTCAAATATACATTGGGATTCCAACTCCTGTACCTGTGGGTGCAATCATTTTGGAAGTAGGGTTTTCTCTGTTATGTTGATAGGTAATGACAATGTAGGATAGACTCTAAACTAGATTACTTCTGGATTCTAAAAGGAACAGCAGAGCAAACACACACACAGACACACACAGGAACACAAGCACCATGTGAGAACTGTGTGTGCACCAACCAAGGAATGCCTCAATAACAACAACAACAAAAAAACCACACTCAATGCCTTCAAGTTGATTCTGACTCATAGCCCTCCAGTAAGACAGTAAGATCTGCCCTTGTGGGTTTACAAGACTGTAACATTTTAGGGGCGTGGAAAACTTTGTTTTGTGGAGTAACTGTGATTTCAAATTTCTGATCTTGCACTTAGTAGCCCAACATGTAACTGCTATTCCACAGAACTCTGAGCAATGTATAAGACTATCTGAAAGTAAGAAAAGATGCTGATGTGAACATTCAGTCTCTAGAACTATGAGGACATAAATTTCTGTTGTTTAAAGCCACTGACATGTGTGGTACAGTGTCAGCTTACCAAACAGCAAGGTAAGCGTGGGGCTACTTGTGCTTATTTTTAAATCTGTAGTGAACAGTATCATGTTCAATTTTTTTAAACCCTGTCAAAGACTGATGAGCAAAAGGTGTCTGGCTTAAACCCACACAGCAGCTCCATAGGGGAAAGACAGAATCATTTTCTGTAAAGTTGTTGTTAGGATTCATGGAATCAGTTCTGAAGCACAACAGATTGATGTATGACAGAATGAAACACTACTGGTTCTGTGCACTCCTTACAATTGTGGTCATGTAGAAATCACAACTATAAAAACACTCTTGCCAGGTGGAGCTATGAATCAATGGGTTCAATGAGATGGCAACCAGAATATAACTTCTACATCTAGAAAGTCAGAGTGCCAGGAATTATCATTCCATGTATTTCATCATTCAATACACTTTGTATTGAGATATTTTAACTTTTTATAAGTAGTCAGGTGTTCTCTTATAAGGAAATTATTTGATGGGGTCTTCAGGAAAGCCAGACATTCAGTACCCAACTAAGAGAGTTGTTTAAATTGTTCATTAAAATATGAAAAATCATAGTTTCCTCATATATACCATGGTAGTTACATAATCTGGTGTCAATCTGAGGATTAAGAGTAAAATGGTGAAGTTTATTCTGTCAATCAGGATATATCCCATAAGGCTTCTGTGTGGGCATGACCATTTCCTCAGGATCTCAGGATCTGAGAACTCCTCTTCTAACTCCTTGGAGGCAGGAGACATTCTCTGGTAACTCCCTGTGAGATAATTTTAAGGAGAAGCCACATGAAACTACTCTGAGCTCATCAGAATTTCAGAGCTGAAGGAACCATGTGGAGACCCCTGCCAGTGCTGAGATGCTTACAACGCCACTAGATCCACAAGTTTTCCAACACACTGTTCTGTGATCTTCCTGCATTCTGTGTCTTTGCATGTGTTTTGTGAGTCTGAAGAGGATTTTATTGATTTGTATTGAACATAGGGGCTAATATTGGACTTATGGACCTGACCTTTATTAGGCTTGAATGTTTTCGCAATACTCAATGGCTTTTGATATGAAGTTCTTTCTTATACACATGTGAGTGTCTATGAATTTGTTTCACTAGTCTACCCGGACTAACAAACATACTTAGTCCATAGTATATTTCAATATTTTAGAAAGCCCCTTAGAAGCAAGAATGGCAAGACTTGTGTCATGTACTTTCAACATATTGTTAGGAGAGACAGTTTTGTGAAGAGTACATCATGCCTCAAGTAGAAAAACTCAAAATTTAGTGCCATATGTTATTTCAAGGCAAAGAAGGGGGTGGGAGGGAAGGTGAGGGAGAAAAGGTGGGGGTCAAAGGGAGATGATGGCATTGGGGAGCAGGACACTAATTCACCCCAGGGAGAGAGTATTGGTTATGTCTCCAAGAATTGGGAGTGTGCATGCAGACCCCACCACAGTCACCAAACCTTGAAGGCAATGTCATCATGTGGAGAAATCCGTGAAAAGATGGGGCTACAGAGCCAACCCCAACCAGAGTCAAACTGACCCATTCCTTAGAAGTGTGTGTGTGTGATAGAGAACAACCCTCAGCCCAGAGGTCGGGGAGAGAGGCTGGTATATTATGCCCACATGGAAGCAAACCAAGAAGGAAAAAGAGAAAAGGTCCAGACCTCATATCAGCACACCGATTCAGGAGGACAAAACTTGCTACCTAGAGCTGCCAAGGCACAGAGAGGATGTAGGGCCGACAACACCTCAAGACATAGTTTCCCCTTACTGGAGCATACTGTGACAGAGGACAACACTGGGGACACATAACAGGGCATTTGAACCACTTGCAGTGGGGCAAACCAAGAACGGAACATATAGATCAACAACCAAGCCACAAAGCCACCAAAGAGACCCTTAAAATAGACTTCAGGGTAGGAGGGGCAGCTCCTAGAGTCCCCCCAGGACCAGTAGGGAGATAATCATAAAGGTCAGCAGATAGACCTGGGATTATGTTTGTTTCTATCTCTCCCCATTCCCCCACCAATCCTTTGTTTTCTTTTTGTTTGGTGTATGTTATTATTGGCTAGCCTACTTATATAAAATAGGAATGGGAAACAAGCTCAAGGAAAAGTAACTGGACCAATGATCACAGAGGAACTTGGGGGTAGAAGGAGGCAGGGGAAGGAAGTGGTGAGCAAACAACACCACAAATAGGGGAAGAACTAGGGAATTAAAATCAACAAGGATGATGTAGAGATCCTGGGATTTTTGGAGATATAGCAAACTAGCTCAGAGGAATTACTGAGAGGTGGGGGGAGCATGTTGGTGGGGCAGGAGGAAAGGAAAAGGAAACAGAAATGATCTAGGAAACAAAGTTATGGATAGCTGTATAAGCATAGGTGTGTACATATGTAAATGCATTAATTAATAAAAATAGAAACATTGGCCTATGTACATATATTCATAGGGCAACACTGTGATAGGGGATGGACTTCAAGCTTCTGCTCATAACCTCCTTCAATGCAAGAACACTTTTTTCTAACAACCTGGCATTATGTGATGTTCACCCTCCCAGTCCAATCACTGAAGACAAAATGGGTACATAAGCAAATGTGGTGAAGAAAAGCTAATGGTGCCCAGCTATGAAAATATATAGTGTCGAGGGTCTTAAAAGCCCATATGGAGGAAGCACACCAGTCTGTGTGATCATGAGGTGTCATTGGCACTGGGTAACAGGCACCAGAAGACCCATGACAAACAAAACCATATTGTTGAAAATGAGGGGGTTTGGAGCAGAGACCCAAAGCCTATCGATAGACAATGGTACATCCCCTCACAGAGGGGTCAAAGAGAAGGTCAAAGCAAAGCACTGATGAAGCACACAATGTTCCTCTGTTTCTTTGAGACTTCCTCACTCTCCACTATCATGACCTCAATGCTGTCTTCCTCCAAGGACTAGACTAGAGCATATCCACTGGTACAGATAAAAGATAAGAACTCGCTGAGCCCTGGTAGTGCAGTGGTTATGTGTGGGACTGTGGCCCACAGGGTTGACGGTTCAAGTCCAGCAGCAGCTCTCCGAAGCAAGACTGGGCTTCCTACTCCCACCAGGGCAGTAATGTGTGTGTGTGTGTGTGTGTGTGTGTGTGTGTGAGAGAGAGAGAGAGAGAGAGAGAGAGAGAGAGAGAAGATAAAGAACTCACAGCACATTTGATCCATGAACAGCAATGGAAATAGCAATACCAGAGGGTAGAGGGAGGTTGGGGAAAGGAGGGGTAAAAAGGGGAAACAATTGCAATGGCTGACACATAACCACCTCCACCCAGGGGAGTGAACAACAGAAACCGCATGACAGGGAGAGAGTGGTCAGTGTCAGATATGAAAATAATAATACTTTATAATTTATCAAGGGGTCACAGGGGTGGGGGGGAGGCAAGAAATGCTGATAGCAAGGGTTCAATAGAAAGCAAATGTCAAAAAAAGAGAGAAAGTAAATGTCTAGAAAATAATGATGGTAACATAGGTACAAATATGCTTGATACAATTGTTTATGGATAGTTATAAGAATTGTAAGAGCCTCCAATAAAATTATCTTTTAATAAAGAAAGGAAAAAATAATTCCTTACTGGCATTGTCTGTTCTGCCTCCTAGCAACCTGTGGGACAGAGCAGAACTGCATTATGGGTTTCTGAGACTGTGACGATTTATAGGAGGAGAAAACTTTCCCCCCGCTGAGTGGCTGGTAGTTTCAAACTGATGACCTTGCAATTAGCAGCCCAACGCGTACCTCCTACACCACCAGGGATTCTTTAGTGGAGTAGAAGTTCTGTGAAAAAGAGTAAGACATTCAATAAGAGGAGCTGACCCAGTGGCTGCAATAATAGACTGAAATACATCAAGTGTAAGGAGGGCACAGGAATGGCCTCTTGTACAGACTCTTCCTGAGTCAGAATGGACTCTAGGTACCTAGCAATAAATATATCACTATTTGGGGACTCAGTCTAATATACTTGCTAACATTTCATTAAACCATTTTTAATTGACTCTATATTTTGTTTCTACTAATTCTTTGGAAGAAAAACCCAATTCATACAACTCATCACAATCCATCCATCCAAATGTCTTAAGCACATTTGTACTTTTGTTGCCATCATCATTTTCAAAATATTTTCTTTCTACTGATCCCTTGGTATCAGCTCAGGAACCCTTGATAATTTATAATTATCACTATTTTTTCATTTCTTACATTGACCTATGCCTCCTTTCACCCACTTTTCCGTTTTCTGTACCCCAGGCAGAGGGTTATATGTAGATCATTGTGATTGGTTACCTCTTTCTCCCCCAAACTTTCCCACTATACTTCTAGTATTGCTACTCTCAATATTGTCTATTCTGCATTGTCTATTCTGGCATTGTCTATTCTGCCTCCTAGCAACCTATGGGACAGAGCAGAACTGCATTATGGGTTTCTGAGACTGTGATGATTTATAGGAGGAGAAAACTTTCTCCCCACTGAGTGGCTAGTAGTTTTGAACTGATGACCTTGCAATTAGCAGTCCAACGCGTACCTACTACACCACCAGGGATTCTTTAGTGGAGTAGAGGGTCTGTTAAAAAGAGTAAGACATTCAATATTGGCCTTGAGGAGTTTATCTGTCCCAAATTCCCTGTGTTTCCAGCTCTTAGCTGTACCTTTGTACAAGCTCTGATTTAGCCAGATTTGTAAGGTAGAATTGGGGTCATGATAGTGGTTGGGATGAAGCATTAAAGAAGTAGAGGAAAGTTGTATGTTTCAATGGTGCTATACTGCACCCTGACTGGCTTGTCTCTTCTTTGTGACCCTTCCATAAGGGTATGTCCAATTGTCTACAGATGGGCTTTGGGTATCCTCTCCACCCTCCCCCTTACTCACAATGTTATGATTTTTTGTTCTGGGTCTTTGATACCTGATACCCGATTCTATCAACACTTCATGATCACACAAGTTGGTGTGCATCTTCCATGTGAGCTTTGTTGCTTCTCACCTAATGGCTGCTTGTTTATCTTCAAACCTTTAAGGGCCCAGGCTCTATATCTTTTGATAGCCGGGAACCATCAGCTTTCTTCACCACATTTGCTTATGTATTCATTTTGTCTTCAGCAATCATATTGGGAAGGTGAGTATCATGAAATGCCAAGTTATTAGAAGAAATTGTTCTTACTTTGAGCAAGTACTTACGTAGAGGTCCAACATCCCTCTGATATATTAATACTTAAAATATAAATATATGTACATAGATCTATTTCCCTACAGTTATATATAAAATTTATTTACATACATACATGTCTGTATTTAGACCTTCTTAAATGTCCTTTGCCTCCTCGTTCTTTCCCCTATTTCCTTTTCCTTTTCTCTTGTCTCACTATCATGATAGGTCTTCATTCAGGGTTCAGTAATTCCTCTAGATTACACTGACCTTGATCAAGCTCTACCAGGTATCCTAAATGCTCCTCCCCCTTCATTTTAGGTCATTTGTTCCCTTGTCCCTGAGCTTGTTAATTCTCACTTCCTTTCCCCTGTCTCACCTTATCCTGTGTCTTCCCGAACCATCTGTCCCATTTTTTTCTCCTCCAGGATTATTTATGCCACCTATATTAGCTAGCGAGACATGCAGAGACAATAATAAGCACAAAAAATAAGACAGAGAAGAGCCAAGCAACAAAAGAAAACAACAACAACAACAAAATCGAACAACTTAAAAAAAAAAAGGAAAAGTCCAGAACTGTTTGTTGACCTTTAGGAGTGTTTTCCAGTCGAGTCTGATGGGCTGCCATGTCCTGGTCTCAATGTCTATTTTGGGTACTCCCTGGGGACTTCATTGCTCTGCTCCCCTTGCTGTTCTGTTGCAGGCCCTTACTGTTTAGCCTCAGTGTGGTGGGGTCAGATCGGGCATAATTCCTGCACTGTCTCCAGTGTTGTCCTCCATTGCATTGTGGGTCATTGAGGGATGTCATGTCTCATGGTGGGGTCGGTCCTACGGTCCTCTCTATGCATTCATTGGCTGCTCTGGGGTTGGGGCTTGGGAGGTCAGCATGTGTTCCACTGATTTCCCTTCCCTCTTCATTTGCTCCTGTGGGCTCTGATCAGATGTGCCCCTCTCCCTGAGCTGTCGCTTCAGTGTTGTCTTCTAAAGTAAATTCTTCTGGGGGCAGGGAGATGTTCACAAAGATGGGGTTGGGGCTGACTCCGCAGAACTCTCGATTGGTTCCCTGCTTCATGCCCATATGTTGCATTCACGTCTTGGCACGCTGGGTTGAAGTCTCATCCCCCTCTTCTTCTCCTGTAGAGATATAAACCTCCCCTTGGGTGAGTTAGTGTCCTGTTCCCTTGCTACCCATGTCTTTTTTTCCTCCCCTCGCTTTCCCCCTCCATTTTAGTTGGCTGCCATATGTATCCCTGGATTAGATCTGGTCCCTGCCATACCAGGAATATATGTATACAGTAGCTTTATCCCTGTGCCCCTTTTGTATTTTAAGCTTGCCTCAGTGAACTCATGTTGTACTTGTTCCTTTGTACGTGGCTGACTTCATTTAGCATAATTTCCCCCAGTTCTTCTCATGTGGTGATGTGCTTCATGCGCTCATCACTGCTTTTTAGGGATGCGTAGGACTCAATTATATGTATAGTCCACAGTTTTTGAATCCATTCTTCCATTGATGGAAATTTGGGTTGTTTCCAACTCCTTGCCATTGTGAACTATGCCACAATGAACACTGGGGCACAGATGAATGACCATGGTTTGTTTCTTGCCTCTTCTGGGTATATGCCCAGTAGGAGGGATTGCTGGGTTATATGTCTACTAGCTCTACTTGCCTTGTTTTTACAATTTGATAATTACTATTTACCTCAATATTTAAATAACTTAAAGAAAAAGGAAGAGATTTACTGGAGTTTTTAAAAGAATTTATCTTTAAAGGTCTGATTAAAAAATACCCCTTATATAAAAATATACGTTTACTTGACAAATTTGTCTTACCTATTGTTTCTGAAACACATACCCAAAATACAAATGATGGCTTTAAAGCGGATGAATTTATTTGATCACACTTCAGTAGAGTAGAAGTTTGAGGAGGGGAGGTCCTTGAGGGAGGTCCTTTCTTTTTATTTTTTAATCTTTCAGCATCCTTGCTTGCAGTAATCCTTGCTATCCCACTGCAGCACTATTTTCTCATATCTCTGTACCTATCCTGTTATTTTGAAAATTCAAAAGCAGTTAGTTTTAGGAATCACCATTTACTGGTTTGGCTTTATTAGCAAAATAAAATATTCCTCCATATTTCCAACCAGGGTCACACCTATAAAACCAAGGCTTAAACATTGTTTGTAGAGACAAATTAAGTTTATAACAATATGCTCTTGAGTTGTAAATAATAATTTTATAAATGATATTTTTAATTGTGAATTTTCATTTGTATGTGATCATATTGATATTTTATGTGACTAAAATATAGACAGTGGTATATACTGAAGATAAAACACCTGTGTACCTCAAAAGACTTTGCCAAAGAGTAATGAGAGATCCCACAGACTGGCAATGATACATCTGACAAAGTCCTTATTATTAACATCTACATTATTCTGCTAGCCTACATTGAGAACAAAACAAATAGCCCATTGAGGAGGTAGGTTAAAGACCTGAATAGAAGTTATACACGGACGGAAATCCAAATGACCAATAAACATATAAGAAAATGTTCCCTATCCTTAGCCATAAGGGGAATGAAAATGAAAACAACTATGAGATATCACTTAACACAGATAGGCCAATTCAAAAAATCAGGAAGCAACAAGTGTTGAATGGGGTGCAGTTAGATAGGTACTCTCATACACTGCTAGTCATCTGGTAGGTATGTGCAGCCATTATGGAAATTTATTTGACAATTCTTAAAACAAATGGACATCAAGCTACCATATGACCCAGAAATCCCCCTACTGGGTGTAAGTTCAGAAAAAGTAAAAAACACACCAATACTAGATATGTGCACTCCAACGTTCATTGTGGCACAGTTCACAAACAGTTGGAAACAATCTAAATTTCCACCAATGGAAGAATGGTTTAATAAACACTGGTATATACATAAAATCATGTACACATCATTAAAGAGCCATGATGAGTGCATGAAACACATCATCTCATGGGAAGAGTTGGAGGAAATTATGCTAAGTTAAATTAGCCAAGCATGAAAGGACAAGTACAATATAAGTCCACTGAGGTAAGATTAAACAGCACAATGGTCTAGGGGAAAAGCTACTAAATGCATAAATTCCTGGGACAAGGTACTCTGGCAGGGAGTAGACCCAGCCAGGTATTTATATGGCAGTCAACTAAAAACGACAGAGAATGAAAGACCAGGGTAGTGAGGGAACAGGTCACTAACCCATAACCTATGGGGAAGGTATTATTTATTGTTTATGTTGCCACAGAAAAGGGTGTGAGAAACTAGACCTCATCCTTAGTGCACCAAGTCTTGAAGGCAACACCCCAGCATGGTGCAGCAAACTAACATAGAGGTCCATGGGCCAGCTCCAATCTCAGCTATGACCCCCTCCCCAGAGGAATGCACTACAGAGGACAGCACTGAAGATATAGCACGGGGGTGAGTGCAGGTTCTGCCCAGACTACACAGGAGCAAACTAAGAGGGGTGTGTGTGTGTGTGTGTGTGTGTGTGTGTGTGAGAGAGAGAGAGAGAGAGAGAGAGAGAGAGAGAGAGAATGAATCACATCTTGGCCTCCTGCTCAGAGCAGCCAATGCACAGAGAGGATGCAGGGTTGACCCTACCATGAGACACATCTCCTTACTGCACTGTGAGGGACAACGAGGACACTGTAGACACAAGGTGGGAATTGTGCCAGGTCTGACCCCCAGATACTGGGGCAAAACATGAAGGGAGCATAACAGAGCAGCAAGGGGAACAAAGCCATGAATTCCCAGAGCGATCTCGAAAACAGTCTTCTGACTTGGTGTGGGGGGTAAGCAGGGCTTGGCACCTCATTAGACCTTATTGGAGAACATTCATAAAGGTCAGAAGGCAGACTAGGAACTATTTATAGTTTTTTTGGCATGTCTATCTAAATAAGATAGGCAGAATTGTTACAATTCCAAGTAGAAAACAGCGAGACAAATCTGATGGTTCCGGGTTGGGGGTGGGGGTGGTGGTGGTATGGGAAAGGAGGTGGTGGGAGAAAAGGAGCAGGTAGCCAATAAGTCCAGGGACAAGGAAACAGTAAGAGATTGAAAATTGATGGGGAGGAGGGCAGAGATTGCCTGGTGGGGTTTGATCAAGTGCCATGTCGCTTTGAGGAATTACTGAGAGTCGAATGAATGTCAACCATGGTGGTGTGGGTCAGGAGGAAATTAAAAGGAAGTAGAGGAAAGAACTAGGAGGCTGGGGTAGTTATATAATCTCTTGTCCATTTTGGAGTGACAAGTGAAGGGATCGAGTCTGATTTTATTTAGTTAGCATCAAGCAGATTTTAAATATGGATGTCTTAAAAAGGAGGATCTAGAAGCATAAATTATTCAGATATGGTAAAATAAAGCAAATAAGTCCACACTGAACACAATTGGTAATGAAATTAAAGAAATGATAGATGCGCCGAAAACATTTTATGATTTTACCACCATGGCCCTAAATACAGTGAAGGTCCAAATACCATGTTCCTGAGAAGATGGTCCAACATACTCATGCACATTCAGATTTATGTGAAGTTACTGCTCACTTGCTTAGCTTGGGATTCTCAAAATTTTGTGAGTATCAGAAAGATCCAAAGAGTTGGTGAGATCTGATATGGTTCCTGGAAATCTGCATTTTTCACAAGGTCCTGGATGGTACTGATTGGTTTGAACTGGGGACTACATTTGATCAATGAATCTACAACTTACAATTAAAAATTTTATGATATGCCTTTTTTACCCACACATTTTTGTCCATAAGCCTCACAGTGAATTTATGGCCCTTGTTTCACCAATAGGAAAATTGGCACATAACTGAAAATAGCAGCAGATCAACAAAGTCTGGCTAGGATCTGAGCCCAAATCTTCTGATGTCCAGTTGAGGGAATTTCCTACAATCTTATAACTATTTCTACTTTAAAAGACATCAAAGTTGAGGTGGTGAAGGGATCCAGTGTCAGACATCAATGAGCTAAAATGATATCATTATTAATGAGGGGTAGTACATATTGGCGACCCAAAGCCCATCAATAGGTGAAGTGAGGTCCTCTTACAGAGGGGTTACAAGGAGGAGATGAGCCAGTTAAGGATACAGGGTACTAGCAATGAAATATGCAACTTTCCTCTAGTTTCCAAATGCTGCCTCCCACCCACTATCATGACCCCAATTCTACTACATAAATCCAGCTAGACCAGGAGATGTACAGTGAAGTTGGAAACATGGGAAATTTAGGATAGATGATGCATCAAGACTAGTAATAGGAATGGTAATACCAGGAGGATGGAGGGATGGAGGAATAGAAAGGGAGAACCAACTTTAGGGATCTACATGTAGCCTCCTTTCTGGGACATGGACAACAGGGAAGCGAGTGTTGGGACACATTGGACAGTGTACAGTATGAAAATAATAACAAATTGTAAATTACAATTTACAAGGGCTCAAGGGGGAGTGGGGATGAAGGGAAATATTGGGAGCTGATACTGGGGGCCTGGATGGAAGGAGGATGTTTTGAGAGTGATGATGGCAATAAGGGTGTAAATGTGGCCTGCATAAAATTGACGTTTGTATGGTTTGTGATGGGAGTTGTATGTGCCCTCAATAAAATGATTCATTAAAAAAAAAAAAGGAGGGAGGGAGAAGGAGACGCTTATACCAAGGGCTCACGTGGAAAATATTTTGAAATGAATATGGTAATATGTGTACAAGTATGCTTGATACAAATGATGTATTGAATGTTTTAAGAGATGTAAGAGCCCCCAATAAAATAATTGGAAAAAAAGGCATCAAAATAAGTGAGAAAAACATTGTGATAAAAAACACACTACTCCCTTACTATCAAGCTGAGACCATTGTAATCTTGATTATGCTGATTGAACTTGATACTTGGCCAGTTGACCACCCTACAGACATCACCTGACTGAATCTGTTCTAGGTGCAGGTATCTCTTCCTGGTTTCATGACTGAAACTTCTTCCCTGGCTTTTTGAATGTTGTTGGGTGGATCTTTTCTTTCTTATGCATTATTTGTGCTTTTGTCTGTAAACTATGATGTTTTTAGACTTGGTATTTTATTTGTTGTTGCTTTTTGTTGGGTCTCTCATCTGTGAAACACAGGTGAAGTGATTGCATAATGATCATAGCTGATACAAGAGAATATAGGAAATATAGGGATGGGTCGGGGTAGGGACCCATAGGAGGGAGGGAAATAGGGATTTGGGGAGTAACTAATGAAGACAGGAGAGGGAGCGAGTGCTGGACAGTGATTGCATAATTTATCTTGAAGGTGGTTTTAACATGTGTGTGTGTGGGTGCTTTAAAATCGAAGTGGGGGTGATTGTGTAATTCGATTTGATATGATTAAATAATTGAAGATGGAATTAGGTGATAGGTAAATTACTTTGTCAATAACACTGTTAGGAAAAGAACTACTGGGAAGATAGCATTTTGTATTAGCACATTTGGGATTGCCAATTGGGGGAAGGTGATTCCAACTCCAACATTCTGCAAAGCTAATTGTTAAGGACATTTTTCTTATCACATGCACGTAAATACAGAACATTTTATAGTTTCTAGGGCATTCATAGACCCACAGAAGATTTTACTGTGCTTCTGAGTCCATTGTCTATAAAACATACCAGGGCAAGTAAAAATGTATTGATATAAAGAACTTTATTAATCAAAACTGCCGAAATGTAAACATGTTGTTTCTGAACATAGCTTCCATCTAGGTTTATGCACTTCTGAAATCAGTGTTTCCATCTTTCTAATCTTTCCCTATAGAATTTTGTGCTTTTTGGTTTATAACACATTGAATGATTTTATGTCTTTGAGCAACTCATAACCATTTCAGAGGGATATTGGGCCCATGTAATTGGGAAAGCAACACTTATGCCATATAAAATCAGGACCATATAAAAATGAAGAGTATTGTCTTGGGTTTTGTTTCTTTTTGTGTACAGATACTTAAATAGTTATAAAAAAACCAATGTACAAAATTAATGAAATTAACTAAGTAGGAATGGAATTATACTTTAGGAATATTGTGGTGACTTGGTTTTAAAGGGGGAAAATAGGGGAATATGTAAGCATGAGATAAGGAAGTTGAGATGGAATGAAAGGAAGACGGGAAACAGACTAAGAGGCAGAATGGAAGTGAGAGAAACATACCAATAATGACACAGAAGAGAGAACAAAGTACAGATTGAGAGAGAGAGAGAGTGAGAGAGAAACATTGTGAGGTAGAGAAAGTCAAACAGAAAGTAAAACTGGTGGGAAAAAAGGATAGCCTTATAGATAAACAGACACTTGTTTTCAATTATTGTTGTTTTTAACAAGAAGCGAACCCAACTTATAGTCAGACTAAAATTTAAGTGTAAAGAAAGGGACTTTAAAGCTGTTTCTGCTTTTATATTACATTCTATTAAAACACAGTAGGATTTAGCATAATGAGCATATTAAGGGGTCATAGGTAGAAAGTTGTATATTTCATTTCCCTAGATAATTAGTAACAACAAGGATGGCTTAGGATTGGGCAGTGTTTCATTTCTGTTCTTAGACTTCCTTTGAGTCAGAACTGACTCATTAGTACCTGACAACAAAACAACAAATAAGCTATAGCAATATCTTCAGGAAATAAGGGGAAACTGAGAGAAATTGTCTGCAACCATCCAGTGACACCATGTTTTGTTTGGAATAAGCCCATGCCTGCATAGGGGCCTGGAAACAATATTTTTTGACTCCCCCTAACAAAACACTATTTTGAATACTTAATCCCCATGGTTGGGATAGCATATGATAGAAACACATGCACAAATATATACACATATGCAAGCACATACAGAGATTCATATATTAAAAAAGTGGCTGCCACCGAGTCACTTCCAACTTATAATGAACAGGACAGAGTAGAACTGCTTCTTAGGGTTTCTGAGACTTTTACAGGAGCAAATACGTTCATCTTTTTCCCACAGAGCAGCCAGTGAGTTTGAACTGGAGATCTTATACTAACGAACTCGATGCATAACCTACTATTCCATCAGAGTTCTTTCTGTTGCTCTTAGGAATATTTAGATTGACTAACAGATACTTATTTAAGTAGAGACCCTTAGAAGTGATGCCTGTAAGAAAAGTCGGTGATGAATATTTAATAGTTCATGAATTTGCAAAAATGAGCAAACCAGTGTTGGAAGAAGTACAACCAGAATGCTTCTTAGAAGTAGGATGCCAAGTCTTGGTTTCTGGTAAGTCCTCGAGAAGGACATCATCCTTGATAAAAGTCAGAGACAAAGAACAAGACCCCCAATGAGATAGATGGATGCAGGGGCTGCAACCAGCTGTTCAAACATAGGAACAATAGTGAGAATGGTGCAAGGCGAGCCATTGAATTGTTCTGCTGTACTCAGGAGCTCTTTGAGGTGGAAAGATGGATGGAACCTAACTAGCAACAACAACTGCAGCAGCAGTAACAATAACAATACCAAGAACGCAATAGCATTTCTCACATTATTTGATATTGTTCTAATTTTTGATATTTAATCTTCACAAATCCTAAAAACGAAGATATAATTATTAAACCTTTTTACAAATGAGAAACCGAGGCATAGAGGCTAAAGCATGTTCTCATCATTGCATAATTGGTAATTGTCGAGTCCTGGTTTAGATTCTGGAGATCTGGCTCTATCATCCCCATTTTTGACTTCTACCCCATTCCGCCACTAAGAGACACACTGGGCATATTTGCTTGGCTAAAATTCCTACACATATGAAAGCTACTTTCTTGAAATCCTGGTTGTGAAACTATTACAGAAAAAACAATAGTTTAGACTAACGAGATTAATGTAATTGAACAACTTGTATTTTGGATTTCAGTTTAGTTTTTTGCTTTTCCATTTCTGTCTTTGTTCAGAGGAATCTCAGTAATTTCCCCATCACTCCTTTTCAGCCTTCCTCAAGTCTATTGTGGTCCTCCCTGTGTCTGCAGGTGGCTTCACTTACCACAGTTCTCCTCATCAGCTCCATTCCCACAATCATCCATATTGTTACAGTGAAGAAACTGAGGCAAGCACTTTGTGATGTTTCCACAGGGGAAGTATCCAAGGGAGCACTCGCCCTCCTGTCCATTCCCATCAGCAACTGTGAGGAAAAGGAGAGAGAAGATACAATATCTGATGAAGGCAATACAAAGACATTGCACCAAGGACATCCTGCCAGGCACATCTTTTCTTATGGTAGTCTTATCTGATTTATCAACCTGAGGCCTACTACTTTCTAGCACCTCCAGCTCAAATTAGACATTCATTTCTACAGCGCCAGAAGCTTGCCAGATTCTCCTCTCTTTGTCTTTGTTCATACTTTTCCTTCCTGGAATGTCTTCCACATCGATCTTTTTCTCTGGATGCATGCCTATCCTTCGTAGTTCACCTCATTTCCCCTCTTCCTGTTTTATTTTTTGAGCAATCATTCTAAAAATCAGGAATTTAGTGCTTAGAGTTAAAATTAAATGAACACAAAGTCAGGCAAAGGACACAATTATAGGAAAGTAGTAAACATGATTGTTCATTTATTGGAAAATCCCTATATCAGATTTTGTGGATGCAGGACTAAATGAAATACAGTTCTTGCCTACATGGAGATTATCAACTAGCAGGGAAGAAACCTATCAAACAAGTTAGTAAATTATTACAATTCTGAGAGATTAAAAATGAAATAGTGTAAGTTTTGCAGAAGAACATAACTGAATTTTGTCACTTTATACAATTGGAGATTGAAGTATGAAGAAGTGGAGTCAACAATGGGAATGGAAAAGGTGGAAGTGAGGAAGTGATGTGTTTAAAGTTACGATGATGAGGGCTCAGGTAGAGGATCAGGGCACGAAAAGAAAGTTGTTCTGACAAATGTACAATGCGCAGCGTTGACTAATAGGAGCTGAGATTTATGAATTTGAAAGGCATCTCAGGGTCAAGCTAATGAATTTGAATCCTATTTAAAGTGCAAAAGGAAACCAATGAAGCTGAGAGACCAGTTGGGAAACATATTCTTTAGTAAGATTACTCTGCCTGTGAAGGGTAGGGTATCAGTGGGGTAAGAGATTAGGGAGGGCAAACTGGGTTTCCTGAGTTGCAGAAGCTGGGTTGTCAGTCTTTGCAGTAAGCTGCAATTTAATGCAGGTCTGTACCTGTTCATCTGAGAAAAGTGAACATATTTGAGATGTGATTTAGAGACAGGATGGACACAATTTGTTGAGCTGACTTGAGTAACTGGTAGAATAATAAGCCATTATTAAGATTCTCTAGTGCTATGGCAGGTTTGATGAAGAAACAGCTATTTTCTTCATTTTCACCATATACCCAAGCTTTCTAACTCAATACTCAGTTCCATTCACCACCATTTGGTTTTCTCAAGATGCCATTCCCCTTTCAGACTCCCATTGGTTTCTCATCCATTGCCCAATTTCTAGAATGCCACCTTCATACCAATGGCTTCCCCCTGTATCCCAGTTTCAACTGTATTGGAATTCCTGCTTCAGGTGACCATATATTGGTTTATAGATAGATGAACCTTTACTCTTATTTAGATAAACATTCTTTCTTTTTTTATTTTGAGGAAATATTAGTCACCATTTGTAACCATTTTGCAAAGGAAGAGCATGTTCTGAGTACTAAAAACATTTTTGAAACAAAATTTTGCAGTCTCATCTGACTATATTATATAGTTATACCTTTATAAATAAAATTACATAGAATGAAGAAATCTATGAGAAGTTAGGGCCTTCAGAAAGCAGCTCACATTACTCTCTCTGGTTCTTTGTGTCATCTTCACTATTGTTAGGCTTGAACTCACTGTTGCAGCCATCGACCCATCTCTTGAGTCTTCCTTTTTTTCAGTGCCCTTCTGCTTTAACAAGCACACGACCTTTTCTAGGCACTAGTTTCCCCTGATAACATGTCCAAAGCAGGTGAAACGAAGTCTCATCCTGCTTGCTTCTAAGGTGCATTCTAGTTTGTTCTTGCAATCCATGGCATTTTCAATATCTTTGCCAACACCATAAATCAAGTGTATTGGACGTGAGGGTGATCTGGCTGTGACATCTGTCACCCCATCAATCGCTAGGGTTGATTCAGTTGCTCTGGCTGGCTAGGAGGGTATCCCCTTCCTCCATCACTCTCCATGTGCATCGCCCCCCCCCCCACCCCGAAGCTGTGTGCTTGGTTGAAGAGGATGGCTTTCCCCGATAGAAGGAGGACCGTCCTTTGGTCAAGGGTGTTCGAGTAGCTGCGCTCCCCTGCTAGAACCTCCAAACAAACCTCAATTCTCATTAGATATTTATTAGTCCTCAAAAAGACATCCTGCAGCTTTTATAGACCCTAAGTATGACAATTCAAATGCAAAACGATTCAAAATTTGGTATTTCAACCACATCTGATGATTCTTTCGAACTGTGGTAGCTGTGCAACCTCACGTCAACTTGATAAAAGAATGAAGGGGGTGGAGATTAGCATGAAAACTGTCTCTTCTGTCACACCAGCTAAAATTGTCAACTACTAAAATTATTTCTACAAAACTTTAAAATGTACTAAGGTGTCCACTAAGGTTAACCCAAGAAAAGACATTTAGGTCATAGTCTGATGATGCCTCTTGTGGGATTCTGAAAACTTCCTTTCTTTTTCTTCTGGGAGGTGGACCACTCTCTCTGTGCTTCACTTGCTTGATTCTGAGACATTGAGATAACTGGAGGAGCCACATGAAGACCAGTGCCTGTGCTGAGATGCTTCCACCAACACTGAGTCCACAAGACTCTTCACCCACTGGCTTGTGATCATTACATGTGCTGTGTGAGTCTGAAGAGGAATTTATGAACTAGTATCAGACATATGGGCTAATATTGGACTTATGGGTCTGATCTGAACTGGGCTGGAATGTTTTCTTAATATACAGTTACTTTTTTATAGAAAGTTCTTTCTTATATAGATATGTATATGGATTTGTTTCTCTAGTCAACCTGGTCTAACATACCAACACAATTAGTCATGCTTCATATTCTAATAACAATACCTTTTCAAATTTCATCCAATATTCTAACAGTAGAAATCCTTAAAAAAATCCTAAAACTAAACTTTTGTGGAAAACAAAACAAGAAGTGTTATTTAGAACCTTGCTGCCTTATTAGGCAATCTGAGCTTTGGGGTATGGTTAGACAAGTGTTTGGAAGACAGCTAAATTACTCTGCATACAGAAGATGGAAGCGATAGAAGGCTGAAGGGACCCAAACTCTAAGAAAAGATGCAGGTAATGAGGCTGGAAGACACTCAAGTGTGGGAAAATTGAATCTCTTATAGCAGCACCACAGTTAAAGAGATTGTATAAGAAGTGCTTGTTTGAAGATGATAGTTAAGGTAATTTGCATGAAAATAGTCTGCTCTCTCATATCAGCTAAAATTGTCAACCACTAAAATTATTTCTATAAAATATGAAAATGTACTAAGTTGTCTACTAAGGGTAATCCAAGAACAAGACAGACAGCATTCAGGGTCAGCTAGAGAGGTAGGTTACATTAGCACACCGTGTTTACTTTCCTCATTAGGAACAGTTATTTCCAAAGCACCTTGGACACACTCTTTTAGAGGGATTCAATAATTATTTCTAATCTTGAGTGCTAGGAGAGTCTATGGTTTTGCTGTTTTAAGACTATGGCTCTGTGCTGCTTTTGTTAGGTCCAGCTGAGTCAGCTCCGATTCTGTGACCACGCGTACAATAGAATCATGCACCACCTTTCCTGAGCAGCAGAACAAAATCCTGCCTGCTTCTGTGTTGACCTTGCATTTGTTGTTATGCCTTTGCCGGTTGCCATGGGCGCTTGCTGGGTCTACCTTGTTGAATTTCTTTTTTCTCTAAGTCTTTACTTTTACCAAGTGAAGTGTCCTTTTACAAGGACTGTTATCTCTTGAATAGTTCTCTCCAAAACATGGTCTTCTGGCATCCGTGGCACTTTCAATACTTTTTTGCCAATATAATAGCGCTGTTATAGATTTGGCTTAAATATTAGAAAAAAATCTCTGCAAATATAACCCATGAATTCTTTGTCTTTCTACTTCTACTCCTGAATCAATAGGTCCTAGCTGGCAGAGCTGTGCAGAGTAGTGGCTGAGTTGAGTTGAGCTGGGACCCTCCAGTCAGCAGTAGGAAACCACCATCAGTTCCTCAGGAGAAACATTCTTCGGACTCCCTTAAAGAGTTATCGTTTCCGAAAGCCAGAGGGGTGGCTGTGAATGAGCATTGACTCCATGACGGTGTTGTTTTGTTGTTGTAGCTGTTGTTCTCCTCTCTTCTGTTTGCTTCCTTGCTTGTTTAACTCCATTTTTATCTCCAAAGAGACTGACTCAAGATACATCTGGCACTAATCCTGTCTCACTCAGGTAACAAAGCAGTGAGTTTCCCAAATAAGATGATAAGCTTCCGACATAGATGTTGGGGTTTACGAGACATATTTTGGGGGCACACATATCAATCCACATCAGTACGTCTCTCTAAATGAGAAAGTAGCATAGTCATAAGCATTGTAAAGCAGTGAAACACTTTAAAGGACTTAGAAACCACCAGCAGCTGTGCGTGTGTGTGTGTGTGTGTGTGTGTGTGTGTGTGTGTCAAGTCGTCTGGTGGATCACAGCAGGGAATTCACCCTATCGGAGGTGGTAGGAGACCTGTGGTGGCCCAAAGAGGAATTTTAGAGCCCAATTGAGGAAAGGAGTCCATCCATAGGAGCCAGTAGCTGGCACTTTAAAGAAATTTGACAACTGAATTAAAAGAATGATTCTTTATTTTTTAAAATCATTTTATTGGGGGCTCATACAACTCTTATCACAATCAATACATACATCCCTTGTATCCAAACCACATTTGTACATTTGTTGTCATCATCACCATTCTCAAAATATCCTTCTTCTACTGAGGCCCTTGGTATCAGCTCCTCATATTTCCCCTCCCTCCCCACTACCCTCCCCATGAACCCTTAATATTTTACAAATTATCATTATTTTGTCATATTGTACACTGTTGTGTACCTTCACCCACTTTCCTGTTGTCTATAGCTTAGGGAGGAAGTTATATGTAGATCCCTGCAATTGGTCCCCCCTTTCTATTCCACCTTCCCTCCACCCCCTGGTATCACCACTATCACCACTGGTCCTAAAGGGATCATCTGTCCTGAATTCCCCATGTTTCTCCAGTATACATCCCCTGATCTGACCCGATTTGTAAGGTAGAATTGGGATCATGATAGTGTGGGGAGGAAGCATTTAAAAACTAGAGGAAAGTTGCATGTTTCATCATGGCTACACTGTACCCTCACTGGTTGTCTCCTTCCTGTGACCCTTCTGAAAGAGGATGTCACTTCATCTACCGATGGGCTTTGGGTCCCCAATCTGTACTCCCTCTCATTTATAATAATGCAATTTTTAGTTCTCAAAGACTGATTCTTTTTTTTTGGGGGGGCATCACTGCCCTCTGGTGGTCGTGGGAGCTACCCACCCTTGCTCCTGGATTTGAACCGCCAAGGCCGTGGCCACAGTCCCACACTCAACCACTATGCAACCAGGGTTCAGCCCTCAAAGACTGATTCTTAACTAGATCATTGACTAGGGACATAGTGGGAAAGGTTGGGGGAAATGGGGAACTAACAACAATGAGTACCAGAAAAGAAATGCTATAAAATTAATTGAGGTGATTATTTCACAACTCTACTTAATATGTCTGAATGGTTAAATTGTATACATGAGGCATATGCCAATAAAACTATTTTTGAAAAGGACATATTTGGACCATCTGTTAAACTTGAATGTATTCTGAGATTCAAGCGGTAGGGATGTATCAATAAAGGAGGTCTAGTGGCACAGGAGTTAAGTGCTTGGCTGATAACTGAAAGGTCAACAATTTGAACCCACCAGCCCTCCTGTGGGAGAAAGATGTGGCCACCAGCTTCCATAAAGATCTACAGCCTAGACAATCACATAAGCAGATCTACCCCCTTCTATCAGTTGCTGATAGAATCCACTCAGTGACAGGGGGATCTGAATAGATTTTCTGGTGTGGGTGCATCTAGTGTACCCATGTTAAGACCCCAATGAAAGGGACTGGCACAGTGGCTGTGAAATTGGCTCAAACATAACAATAGTCGTGGGGATGGTGCAGGACTTGGCAGTTCCTCCTGCTGCACATCGGCCTGTGGAGCGTCAGAACAGACTCGATGTCGTCTAGCAACAATAGCAGTGTGGTGATGTTGAAGAAGGCCCCAGTTTCTATGCCATGGTTCTTAGGGGTAATGAGTTAGGTCAGAAATGCGCTTCCAAATGATTTTGAGTGAGTGAAAAGGTTTTTTTTATACTCTATGGTACTTACAACTTCTATACAAGATTGAGGTCATTTTAAAAAGTCACTTAAAAAACCTTCTTTCTGTTTAAGATTTCTTACCTATCAGTTGAAACATAATGTTATAAAAATGTAGGACTAATTTCCCGATGCAAAAATGACAGTGATCTATCTCCAAATAGAAAGTTTTAAGAACAGACTATCAGACTGCATGATCAAAGCAAATTATTAGGAGAATTTTCAAGACAGGAGCATGACTAATTAAAGCAGCATCTAACAGTATCTGTGGCAGGAGGTTGAAAATGTGTCAGCAATATTTTGAAAATCATGATTTTTAAAACCTGCTTTTAAAAATTAATAGAGATATAAAAATAAGCCTCAATATAGATAAACTTATTTATATGCACACTTAAGATCTCTAAAATGTGGAATTTTTTCCCACTAATCTTCCCTGCATACAAATATGGATTTTGACCTTGTTAAATCAATTGGTTTAAAAATATTACTAAACACCTTTAAAAGACATTTTGAGTGACATTTTATAAGTGAAAGCATTATTTACAGTATAGATCATTATTACATATATTTGACTATTTCTTTCATGAAATTATCTCTTTGAAACAACAGTGTGCAACCAAGTACTGCACCTGATATACATAACTTATGTATACCTGATATACATATATTACTTCTCTATGAGTCATGTTGCATGCCATGATTTAGAATTCTAAATTCATCCTACAAATAAAATAGTTCCTCTTTTCTGAGAATAGACCACACATATATATTTAACATTATAAGCTATTTATTGACTTAAAACTCTTGACAACTGTTGAGTCTTCTTGAATATTCCCCCAAATTTACAAACTTGGTAAGGGTAAGAAGCAAAAGAATTATATTTGGAGTTTAAATAATCTTTTAAATGATATAAATTTGAGTTTTAAAAATGGAACTGTTACTTTACAAAGTCAGAATAGGATGACTTTGTAGATTGGAAAAAAAAATGCCCCAACCCCAAATGCAACATTAACAATAAAACAAATGCCTGGTTTAAAATCTAGAAAGGTGTGTGCAGGGTTGTATCCATTTACCATACTTATTCAATAAATGTGATGAGCAAATAATCAGAGAAGTTGGACTTTATGAAGGCTGTTGCGTCAAGATGAAAGAAGGCTTATGAACAACCAGTGATTTGCAGATGACACAAGCTTGCGTGCTGAAAGCAAGGAAAATTTGAAGCACTCGCTGATGAAAATGAAAGATCGCTGCCTTCAGTATGGATTTCAACTCAATGTAAAGATAACTAAACAACCTCACAACTGGACCAATAGATAACAGAAAGAGAAAAGATGGAAGTTTTCAAGGATTTCATTTTGCTTGGATTCACATTCAATGCTCATGGAAGCAGCAGTCAATAAATCAAACTATGTACTCATTGGGCCAGTCTACCGCTTAAGACCTCTTTAAATTGTCACAGTGCAAGATGACACTTTGAGGATTAAGGAGCACTTGACACAAGTCATGGTATTTTCAATGGCCTCATACACAGGTGAAATTGGACAAGTAAGGAAGACTACACAAAAGTGAATGCATTTGAATCGTGGTGTTGGTGAAAAATATTGAAAATTTTTGGACTGCCAGAAGAATGAACAGATCTATTTTAGAAGAAGCATAGGCAGCATGCTTCTTAGAAGCAATGATAGTAAGACTTCATCTCACCTACTTTGGACATGCTGTCACCAGTCCCTGGAAAATGACATCATGCTTGATGTAGTATAGCACCTGTGAAAAAGAGAATGGATTGACAAAGTGGTGGCAACACTGGGCTTCGACATAGCAGTGGTGGTGGGAATGGTACAAGACCAGGAAGCGATGCACTCTGTTTTACACAGTCACTGTGAGTGGGAACTGACTGGTAACAACTAACCATAACAATAAACTTTAGAATGAGAATATTGCTAATTAAAGTTAGAGTGTTTTCTGATGAAAAAAAGGTGTTATTATCAAGGACTAGCCAGTATGTACTGCTTAGCAACTTCTGAGAAAGAGTTCCATGTCCTGGAACAGAATACTAAATAAATATATTACATTATACAAAAAATCTGTAGTGTAACTCCAGTTTAGTGTGTGTAGGAAGAGTCAGAAAAAAGCAAGAGATTGAACTTATTAGGAGTCCATGAAAATATAAGAACTCTAATCTTACCATATAGAAGGAATAAGAAAATAAAAAGGAACCTAATCAGTAAAAGAACTTGTATATTTTATTGGGGGACAGATATCTCCCTAGTGGGTAATTAGGTCATAAAATTGGAAAAGGTTATGGATAAATGAGGTAATAATAGACTGGAGAAAACTGTCAAAGACTTAAAAGGACAGCAGATATCTGATTTGTTGTGCCACATTGCCTTTAACTCACCGTCTTTGAGCTTTTCACAACTCTAATGTAAATTGTATGGAACATATAATTTTGTATCTTTTTGCCCATAAAAATGTGTAATAGAGATACAACGGATTATTCTCCTGTGAAAATTCATCAGTTTTGCATCTATTTATTATTTCAATATAGCCTATTGACCTATATATATATATTTATGTTTCCTTTGAATGGATAGTATTATTGGCTCCCTCATTAGTAAATGCAACTATATAGAATATTTTGATATATTTACACCAATTCAAAGAGGAACTCAAAGTATTTAAACATAAATATATAGGCCAATAGACTATGCAAAAATATATTCAATTATATGCATATCCACTAGTACACATCTGCCACATATATAAAGACATGATGAGGATGCCAGAAGTATGTGGGAAATTTTTGTTATCTTTTAGTCCACTTAAAAAATGAACTTTTGGAAACCCCTCATCTGTTTTTCTTTAGTGGGGCTAATGTTAGCACAGTAGATTTGGGAGCCTACTGCTATTAAAGGTAATACACTGAGAATTCCCTCTCATCTCTACTGATAGAGCTGCGGGGAGAGTCACCTGGATTCACATGAATCCCTTGATCCTGAGTTCCATTGTGCTAGTCTGGGTAGACTAGAGAAACAAATCTGTAGAAACTCATATGTGTATAAGAGAGAGTTTTATATAAAGGGTAATTCTACATTAAGGAATCATCTCAACCCAAGTCCAGTCCAAGCTTCTAAGTCCAATATTAGCCCATATATTGGGTACGAAAGTTCTCTTCACACTTAGGAAACACATGCAATGATGCCGAATGCAGGATGATCACAGACCAGTGGGTAGAAAGTATTTGGATCCAGCGGCATTGTAAACATGTCAGCACTGACAGGGGTCTCTACATGGCCTCTCCAGCTTCTGAGGTCTGACTGCATCTGGGTAGGTCCAAGTAGCTTCTCCAGATCAGGGCACTAGTGTAGTTTCACGTTCTTGTCAGTTGCAATGTCTTCCAGGGAGTGAACAGAGAGAGAGGTGTCTCCCACCTCCTTAGAATTCCAAAATCCTCAGGGGAAGGCCATGCCCACACAGAAATCTTATTGGCTATGACCTGATTGACAGAATAGATTACACCCCTTCACTGTTAATCCTCTTATGTCCCAAATTGACACCATATTATTGAACTATCACACCTGTTAAAAATAAATATTGACTGAAACTTGCTTGAGAAAAAATCCCTGTTCATCCGGCATGGTAAAAATTTTTCCTGAAATGAATACATGCATTTTCAGCTAATTTACACATTAGAATTAAATACATGGAGAATGAGATGTAGAAAATATATAGACAGTGTTCATACTGTATTTTAAAAATAGGAATAATATGTGCAAATAATTTTAATATTAAAATATATTTAATGTTTAAATTAATCAGTCAATAAAAATAATTTTTCTAACTTCAATGAAAATTGATGAATTTAGTTAGATGTAATTTCACAATGAACAGTATAAGAAACTAAGATTTGAGCAGTTTTAGGATATTTTAGGGAACTTAAGATTTAATTTGTTTAAAACTTTAGAGGAGCCTTTTAATGTTCATGTATTTATTAAATTATGGATTAGGTGAGGTATACACATTTCAGAAGATCAATTCACTAAACATGTCAAACTACTTATCCCCAACTATTGTATTTTACTCCCTCCTCTTCCCTCTCTGCTTTCTCTTCTCTCTTTTATGGGTCTTTGTCCTCCTTTACACTTAAGTTTATACCCATTCATCTTTCAGACCATTAGTTCATATTCAAATCCCTTTACTATCTCCTTTAGGAATTGCCAAAGTCTCTGTCTTTTGCTATGCCACTCTTTGTCTTGTTATGGTACTGATTTTATATAATATTTATTCTTTTGGATTGATTAATTTCATCCATTATGATATTCTCCAGGTCCATCCATGTAAGGAGATGGTTGTGTATGAGAGTTCCACATTGTCTGCGCCTTATCTAGTATTTTTGTTATTTTCTGAGTTTTTTGGTTTTTGAAATTGGCTTATCATTGTCAGTATAAGGTGATAGTTCATCATTGTTTTGCTTTCTGTGTTTTGGATGGCTAATGATTGTGACTACATAGTCTTTAACAATTGAATGGGCTTTGCTTGATAAGGTGTCTAAAATATTAAAAATATAGCTATTCTTTTCATGAAGAAAGCATTTTGAAATAGCTCAGTATATTTAACTTATCTTTGAATGGGATGTATGGGTGGTTAAAAGTTTTGTTTGTTCCACTTTAGTGAAATATTGATGAAAATTAAGATAAAAGAAGTTTGTTCACATTTTTCAAGATTTATACATAGAGTAATAATACAAGGAAAATCAGGGCTTAAATTTGTTACCATAATATACTATTATTAATTTAAAACCCAAATGGTGTAGCTACTTAATTGATTTTCTGATTCAACAGAAAGTAACAAAGCTCTCTTTCTCTCTTTTTGCTCTTCTGTTATTGATGTTGAAAAAGAAAAATATTTCTTTTTCTCAGTTGCCTTGCTTCTATATGCTTACAGGACACAGTTCAGACCAGCAACATAGACATTGCAGTCTGCTGAGAAGGTCTGCAGATCTTAGTTTTACTCACACCAGGACTAAACTAAACATTTCAAACTACTCGTCCCCTACCACTGGGGACAATTTCTCACCCTCGTTGTCACCCTTTGTTCTGTCTTGAATGGGCTGTGGTCCCTAAAACTGAGGCATTTGTCTTGTAGCTATTTGGTAACAAATGAAGGTAAGATTGAAAAAACCCAAAAGCCAAAATAGCATAGCTATCTAAAAAATTTCCACCCTGAAATCACCAGACCTCTTTAAAAAGCAAAGTTGTCAAGTCAATCCTCATTAATGATTTTCAAGATTGTGGTCTTTTTGGGAAGGCTTCTCAGTGGGTTCAAACTGACAGAATTTTCAGTTTGTTTGAGTGTCCAAATGTTTGCACCATCTGGACCCCCTGTCACAACCCTATCTTCCTTCTTAATGTGAGAAAAATAAATTCCTCATTCCTTAGGTCAAGGATAGGCCAGGTTTTATCTTGCTGCCAAGAAAAGAAGAGAAATGAAAAGAAAGGAAACTATTCTTATAGACAAATCAGAAAATCTTCAGTGTCAGGATATGAGAAATTTCACTTGGGCAATTTATTTATTTTATTTTTTAAAGAAAATTTTATTGAGGGTTTTTACAGTTCTTATATTTATATATATATGTTGCCATCATTTTCTAAACATTTACTTTCTCTTTGAGTCGCTTGGGCAATTTACAAGGATGATTGAATGAGTAAGTGGAAGACTGACAGAGCTTCTAGGGACAGAAGGTCATGCTCACTGAACCTCGGTTATGAATCGCTTAAACATTCCTTCAAACTTGATAGGGCTACTTAGAGCGACTCAGTGATCGAGACCCTGGAAGACAGCATAGAACTAACTGTCCCTGTGCGTTTCCAAGGCTAACTCTCTTTAGAAGTAAAGCCTGATCTTTCCCTGTACAGGGCCTGACGGTTTTGAAGGGCTAACCTTGTGGTTTGTGAGCCAACATGTAACTCAACAGGGCTCCTTCCTTAGATCAAGGACAAAAGCATCACTGCGCTCTCAACTGTCCTAGGACCAAGTCCTATGAGAGATGCCAGGGAAGTGGCAGGACTGCACAGGGGTTGGGCAGTGTATTGGGACTGACATGTAGACAGGTACTTTGATTGACATTCTCAAGGTAAGGCTTGTATATGGAAGCTAGGGGCTGGCTTAAAGGGAAACTGGGGTGTTCGTTTATTAGTATTATAATAAATGAATAGTAATATGTATCCCAAGTGTGATGGGAACATTTCTGACAGACTTTTCAGTTTCATTGCCAGCATCCACTTCAACACCCACAATCACACAGCAGGGAGAACCAGAGAAAATGTTTCTCTCCTGACTTCCTCCAGACACTGTTCTTTTCTTTTCTTGTTTTGTTTCTTTTCAAGAATATAAGCAAACAGATCTTGCCTCTACTTTAGAGACATTCTTAATGACTGAGGTAAAACATATGTTTTTAGGCTCCTTAGCTTATTAATGGTGATGCTTTGTCAAATGTCAAAAAGCCTCTTTTGATAAATAGATTATAATGAAAGGTGATTTCATAAGCAATTTAATATTACAAGGTTAATGTTAATGAATAGCTATTTTGCTTTTAAGAATTCCATAACATCATGTCCATTTCACTTCATAAGTTACCTGTTTCTAATACATTGTTGCTCACTGCTTTTTGGGACATTTATTTCAAATCCTATCTTTTTTTTTAGAAATCATTTTATTGGCAGCTCATACAACTCCCATCATGATAAGTACATGTGTCAATTGTATGCACACACATTTGCACACCTGTTGCCATCATCATCCCCGAAACATCCTCCCTCCACTTAGTCCTCAGTACCAACTTCCCGTATTTCCCCTCCCTCACCACATTTCATAACTTTTATAACTTAAACACATTTTATAACTTGATTTTACACACATATTTGTTCTGTTTTGAGGATCTCCTGAATGACAATAAACTTAATTTCACCTATCAAGTAAATTGCAAATTACTAATTCCAGTGCAATAGACAAAAAAGGATTTAGAAAAAGTATTGTAGGACTTTTTTCAATAATTTTAATTTGCCACTGAAAAGACAACTGTATATGTTGCCATGGATGAGTTCCTGTTTTCAAAGATTTTGTGATATATTTTATAGATTTCATTCTAAAGTAGGAAAAACAATTTTGCATTTTTTCCTTTTTGTTGCTATACAAATGAGACTAGAATTCAGAGTAGTTTATTTCATTTTTAATAGTTTTACTGATATGCAACCGTTTGGTTATAGCAAAAGTAGTTTTGCAGTCATCACTACAGTCTGTTCTTTCTCCTTGTACTCATTGCTACAAGCTCCCCCTTTCCCTTCACCCTTCTATTCCACGCCCCAACAAGCCTTTAGTTCAGCTACTGTCACTATAATTTTAACCATTCTGGATTTCATACGCTGGTAAACATACCCCCCACACCCTTGTCAAAGAGGAAAAAAATGAAAACCCAAAGCACGACAACAATAGCAAATATACCAAAGAAAGTAGGAAATATTAAAAACCAGAAAAAATTTAAAAGATCTCAAAAGGGAGATCAAATGACAAGGTGCTAGATTTAAACCAGACTGTGCATCTCCTATAATGCTCTCTGCCTGACAGGGAGGTTATTCATATTCCTCACTATGGTCAGAGGGAAATCATTGCAGGCCAGGTCCATATAAGCCCTACTGCAAGTGGATTTTTGGCTTCCCCTGTTATCCATAGCATTCTACAAACCAGGTACTCACATTTAAGTTCTGAAATAATTCCCTTTTTCAGATATGGATTTTATTATTACAAACCTTGGATCACTCAGGCTGGCATACTTCTTTCATGTGGACTTGAAGTCCCATTTAGGTGGCAGCTTGCTTGAAGATAAGACTTTAAGACCCCAGATGCTATTTTTTTGACAGCTAGGTATCATTCAAAGCAACTTATTTTAATAATGAATATGTACTTTTAATATGAGAGTAGTTTTCAAAGCACATGAATTCTTGGTATAACAAAAATTGCTGCAAACTACCTGTGTTAGTCCCGGTAGACTAAAGGAACAAATTTCAAAGCCACACATGTGGATATAAGAAATGGGTTTATATTCAAGGGGAACAGGACATTGAGAAAACATTCCAGCCCAGTCCAGCTCAAAGTCACAAGTCAGATATTAACCCATATGCCTGAAAATGGTCCATAAAGTCTCCTTCTGACTCATGAAGTCACAGGTCAGTGGCTACAGAGTCCTGGCACCAACAGGGGTCTCCCCATGTCTCCTTACTTCTAGGGCTCAGGGTCCATCAACAGCATCCAATGGTGGCAGAAGCAACTCATCGCTAGAAGAGGCCTCCATGTGGATGCCCCAGCCTCAGAGGTCTGGCTTCATCAGGGCAAAGCCGTGGTTTCTCTACTGGCTACTCAGCCTCCCAGATGCCACCATTCTGTGTTGCCTGTAGTTAATCATCTCTCCAGCTAACTCCCAACAACTGGGGAGACAGCTTCTCATCTTCACAAGGGAAATACCGCGAGATTTCCCAGGAGTCTCAGGTGAAAGCCATGCCCACACAGAGGCCTCATCGGCTACTCAATGGCTATCTCCAGATTAACAGGCCAGACTCCACCCCTACATTTCAATCATAAAATTAACATAAGCACATGACTGCCACACTACCCAAAGCCTCCAAAACAAAACGACAAAAAGACAAATCCCCTAACAAAGGTGATGGAGTGGCTGCACCCTGAGCTGCTTCCAGATGTTGGAAAACACTGGCCAATTCACGGGAGAGAAAGGAGGCCTCCTGCTTCGGAAAAGCATTGCCGTCAATAGGGCAACTATAAGTTGGAATCGACTCCATGGCAGTGAAACAAAAACCCCACTTCCAGACTGAGAATGTTTCAATGAGAAAAATTGCTACAGTTAGCCATGACGGTGAACTCAAGCACACAGCATCACATGAAGATGGTGCAGGAATTTTCGCCTTGCTATACATAAGGTTACCAAGAACGGCAGCCGAAACGTGGCATTGAGAATCGAAGCACTGAGGTTGGTGAGCCTGGAGCAGTAAACTTACATCAGTGATATTGGGCAAATATTTTGAACTAGAAGTTTTTGTCATCTGGAAAACAAATGAACATATCAATGGTTTTAAATACATTTAATAGAATTAGAATTTCAGAGCTTCTGCAATTGATTTTATTTTTAAAAATACATTTTCAACCAAAAATATGACAATAAAAGCTCAAATAACCAAGTTAAATTTATTTACTTGTACAAACAAGTAGTTTCTCTTTAAACATTTTGAATGACAATTCTGGCTCTGTCCAAATGAAAGCCCAAATGACAACGTGAGTGTTTTTTTTTTTTTATAAGTGGCATTTTATTGGGTGTTTTGGGATCATTACAACGTGAGTTTTAGATCTTAAACTAGGAGCATCTGTAACTCTTAGATACATAAGCATTTCATTTGGTGTTTATATATAAATCTGTATATCTCTATTGAAACTACTATGATTAGAATTGTCACTAGTTCAATTTTTTTGCCTAACTATTAGTGTTGATTGGATTTACAAATAATATGTTTATATATAGTCTTTTTGTTTGTTTTTGTTTTTTTAGGGGGGGGCATCACTGCGCTCTGGTGGTTGTGGGAGCTACCCAGCCTTACTCCTGGAGTGCTACTGCTGGATTTGAACCATCAAGCCCATGGGCCGCAGTCCCACATTCAACCACTATGCCACCGGGGCTGAGCCCCGGGGCTCAGTCTTTAAGATCCCAAATGATATACTTTTGATAGCTAGACACCATAAGCTTTCTTCATCACATTTGCTTATGTGCCCATTTGTCTTCAGTAATTGTGTTGGAAAGGTGAGCATCATGGAATGTCATTTTAACAGATAAAGTGTTCTTGCATCAAGGAAGTACTTGAGTAAAGGCTCAATGTCCACATGCTACCTTAATAATAAGCCTATAAATACATGTACACAGACCTATCTCCCCATTATCATATGTAAATATATTTACATAGGTACATGCCTGTATTTAGATCTCTATAAATGCTCTTTGCCTTCTAGTTCTTTCCTTTTACTTTCCTCTTGTCCCACTTTCATGCTCAACCTTCATTTGGGTTTCAGGAATTCCTCTCGGTTACATTGCCCTTGATCACGCCTTACCAGGCCTCTTACACCTTCCTTGCCACTGATTTTGGATCACTTGTTGTTCCCTTGTCCCTGGGTTTAACACCACTTTCTTTCCCCCCCCCCCCACCCCCTTTCTCATGTCCCCCTAGAACCATCGATCGGTTCATTGTTTTTTTCCTCCAGATTATTTATCCAGCCTACTTAATCTAGATAGATCTGCAGAGATAATAATATACACAAAAAAACAATATAGAGCAAAACAAAGTGATAAAAGAAAACAAAACAAGGGCAGCCAAAAAACCAATGACAAATAAAGGGCAAGTCTGTAAATAGTTCAATGTCTATTTGTTGAACTTTAGAAGTGTTTTCCGGTCGAGTCTGATGGGAGGTCACACCTGGCCCCAAAGTCTCTTTTTGGTACCCCCTTCGGATTTCCTTGCTTTGCCTTCCTGGCTGTTCTGTCGTATGCCCTTGGTGTTTAGCCTCTGTGTGGTCAAATAGGGCACAAATTTCCACATTGCGTCTCCAGTGTTGTCTCCTGTAGTGCTTTGGGTCAGTGAGGGATGTCGTGTGTCATAGTGGGACTGACTTTATTATCCTCTCTGTGATTTGGCTGTTCTGAGCAGTGATATTGTCCTCAAGGCTTGGTGGGCCAGGATGTGCTCCATTCTCCCTTTATTTGTTTTCCTGTGCTCTGATGAAACCAGTGCTACAAGATGTGAATGAAACATACCAACACGAAGCAGAGAACCAGTAAAGAGGTCTGAGGGGCCTAACCCCATCCCAACTATGTAGAAAACCCCCCTCCCCACAGAAGAATTTACTTCAGAGGACAGCACTGAAGCTACAGTTCAGTGAGACACACATGTCCATCTACTTTCTTTACCATTAGATTTTCATGATCAAGGGAAAGAGAGCTGATAGGAAAGAGAGTTGATATCATACAAAATCGTGCTAAGTTTACCTCAAACCAAATAGACATTCCTGCCAGAATGTTAAGTGATCCTGCTGGGAAAATCAAATCAAGAGGTGGAGGGGGGGAAGGGAGCATACAGATCAGAGAGAAGGCAAGTGCATTTCTGTTGATAGAAAAATGGGGAGAATTAGCCTCCCAGTGGGAAAAAATACTAATAACTCTTACATGGGTTCCAAGGGGAGAATATGCCAGGTATTCTGCTCCTAACAAAACACATTAGACTTAGTTTCTAGCCCTTGAGGACCCAGGCCATTTGCCTGGGACTTTAAACTCTATGTTTTTGAGGTGCACAACATCCTTCAAAGGCCATTCCAGGGCTCGATGTGGAAAACTAGTAAGTGAGCTGGGCTCTGCTTCAGTCATATCTGCAGCCCTTGGTCTTAAGGCCAAAGCTACACGGTGTTAAGAAGCAGAAGACAGCTATATAAAGGGTCTAGAATTGGCTGTTTTTGTCCTACTTGCTTTGTTAACATTTATTAATCTGGTAGAACCAGATTAATGGTTCTGCCACCATCATTGAATATTATTGTAAGTTTTACCTTACCACCAACTCCTATAAATAATATCTAATAATGTAAGGCTCTAATTTGTATGAGTAAATAATCTTCATATTGTGATTTGTCACCAGCCTATACTTCTTTAATTTCTTTTCTCAATTGTGTTTTAAATTCATTTCCATGGGCTAAATTAGTGACATTATTGACAGAATGATCTTATGCTCCAGGGAGATGATTGATAATGTACTCTAACAGATGGTGCTAAAATGAACCAGAGGTATATATAGACCATAGATAGATGAATGGAGATTGGGCTCACACTTAATCCTAGATCTAATATAAGAACAATTAATTCATATAGAGAGGTGCTGCATGTCTCATGGGCGCCAGCACGCTATCTACTGAGTTGCTCGGCAGAGTGCATGGTTAGCAGATTGCATGAACTGGAGGAATGAGTTTTCCTTCATCGTGGAATTTATCATCACAGTCATAAATCCATACAACATTTACCTTTTTGTAATTGACTCAGCATAATGATTTCCAGATCCCTCCGTGTCATAGGTGTTTCATGGCTTCGTGGCTGCTTTTTATGGATGCATACTATTCTATTGTGTGTACATACCAGAGTTTTTTTCCTTTTATATTTTTTTGGCACTTCATCCACATGTTATACAATTCAGTAATTCAGCCATATCATATCAAGAAGATTTGTACAGTCATTACCACACTGTGGTAATGACTATACCAGAGTTTTTAAAAATTCATTCTCCCACAGATGGGAAATTTGGGCTGTTTTCAGCTTCGTGCTGTTGTAAGCTGTGCTGCACTGAATATGGGAGAGCATATGTCTTTGTCTCTAATTTCTTTGGAGTCTATGCCTAGCAATATACTATTGCCATATACTATTTCAATGATCAATTGTTATAGTTATTTCCCTATTGCTTTCCACATGGTTGTGAGTATTTACATGTCCATCAATAGTGTATAGGAGCCTCAGTCTTTACTGAGGACACATGGCAGGGAGTGAATCCAGTCTGAAGCAACCCCCCCCCCCCAACACACAGTGGGGCAAACCAAGACTGGAACATAACAGATCAGCAAGTGAAGTAAAACAATGCCATAATCCTCAGAGGAGACTTTAGATAGGATGGGCAGTTCCCCAAATCTCCCAAGGACAAGTGGGAGACAGTTATAAATGTCAGTGGGCAGATCTGGAATTTTCTGTGCTTTGTTTTTTTTGCGGGGGAGGAGGTAGTTATTATTATTGTGTATATATCTCTCTTTATATTTTTTCTTTTCTCTTTTAATTCAGTTTCTTGTTTTCTTTTTCTATTGTCTATGTTATTGTTAGCTTGCCTACCAATATAAGATCAGCGTGGGAAGCAAGTCAGAGGAGAAAAAAATGAGACAGATGGTTCTGGAGGGACTTAGGGAAGATGGGGAAAGGGAAAGGAGCAGTGAGCAAACAATGCTATACACAGGGGAACAACTAGGGAATTAAAATCAACAGCAACGAGGACATAGACCTGGGGGTGTTGGTGCAGCAGCAATCTACCTGAGAGGAATTACTAAGAGGCATAAGTAGGATGAGCATGATGGTGGGAACAGAGGAAAGTAAAAGGAGACAGAGAAAAGGAAGCAAACGTATGAAGAGAGGTATAAACATAGGTGCGTACTTATGTAAATATATTAAAATGGAGGTATTGACCTATGTATATATATTTGTATTGAGTAAATGTATGGATTTTCGGCCCCTGCTCAAGCCCTTCCTCAGTGTAAGAAAAGTTTGTTCTAACAACCTGGTATTCGTGATGCTAACCCTCCCAGTGTGATTGCTGAAGACAATATGGGTGCACAGGCAAATGTGATGAAGAAAGCAGATGGTAGCCAGCTATCAAAAACATCTGGGGTCTTAAATGCATGAAGTTCAACAAGTGGCCATCAAGCAGAGAAGCAATAAGCCCACACTAAAGAAACACAGTAGCCTGTGGGATGATGAGGTGTCAATGGTATCAGGTAGCAGGCATCAGAAGACAACAAACAAACAAACAAACAAAAATCATATTGTTGAGAATGAGGGGAGTTGAGGCAGAGATCCCAAACCCCTCTGAAGACAAGGGGACATCCCCTCACAGAAGGGTTGCAAGGGAGGGATGAGTCAGTCAGGAAAAATATCACTGATGAAGCACAGAAAGGTTCATGATGGAGGGAGGGTGTGGGAGGTAGGGGGTGGGGTGGGGGTGGAATGACGAGCTAATACCAAGGGCTCAAGTAGATAGAAAATGTTTTGAAAATGATGATGGTATCAAATCCAGCGGCAGCTCTCAGGAGCAGCGCTGGGTAGCTCCCATGACCACCAGAGGGCAGTGATGCTTCCCCACCCCAAATGATGATGGCAACATATGCACAAATGTGCTTGACGCAATGGATGTATGGAATGTTATAAGAACTGTAAGAGCCCCCAATAAAATGATTAAAAGGACAAAAAGAGTCTCAGGACTCAGCAAATTTTCAATGTTTTAACCATTGTTTTATAATTGACAGAAAACATGCTATAAGCTTATTTTTGTACATATTTTTCTGTAGTCATGATAGGATATAGGTAGTTCATTTTAAGTTTTACCATGATAGGTGAGTTTATTGTGCCAGCATGGCCAATGAACACATGTGGGATTAATCCAAGGGTAGAGAGAGAAATGATTTGGTGAGCCTTGCCTTTCTGATTCTCTGGTCTCTTATTCTTTGCTGGACAGAGCAGAGTGCGGCTGCCTTCGCTGGCAAGGTCCACTTCCTGTGAGGCATCCCTGTGTAAAGTCACATGGACTTATCCTAATGCAGCCCTGGGTGCTGGAAAAGCTGCATGGAGATCCCTGCTAGTGCTGAGATGCTTACCCCGCTGCTAGATTCAAAGGCTTTCTACCCACTGGTCTGTGATCTTCCTGCATTTGGCATCGTTGTGTGTGTTTTGTGAGCTTGAGGAGGACTTTGTAGATTGGTGTCAGACATTTGGGCTAAGTTGGACTTATGGGCTTGGACTGGACTGGGTTGGAATGCTTTTTGAATGTTTAGCTACCCTATATATCAAACACTTTCTTATACATATATGAGTTTCGGTGGATTTGTTTCTCTAGTTTACCTAGACTAACTCAATGAGGAAGAATCAATGGTACTGAAGGAAGAATTTTAAACTGCAAAGAAAGTATTAGGCAAAACAAAGCTCCAGGAATCAAGGGATCACCAAAAATACCAACTGAAATGTTTCAGAGTGCTGATCAAGCAATGGAAGCATGCACGCTTGTTTGCCAGGAAATTTGGTAAACAGCTGCTTGGTCAGATGACTGGAAGATATCCATATTTATATTAACTCCAAAGAAAGGTGACCCAACAGAATGCTCAAATAATAGAACGATATCATTGATATCACATATAATTAAAATATTGCTGAAGATTTTTCAACAAAAGTTATAGCAACGTATTGACAGGGAGCAGGCTGCATTTAGAAGAGGATGTGAACAAGGGAGATGATTGCTGATGTCAAATAGATTTTGTTTGAAAGGAGAGAGTTGTTTATTTGTATTTTAATGACTATGCCAAGGTATTTTACTGTGTGAATCATAACAATCTGTGAATAACCTTGAGAAGAATGTCAATTCCTGAACATTTTATTGTGGTCATAGAGAAATTGTACATTGATCAAGAGATAGCTGTGAACAGAACAATAGAATATTGCATCATTTAAAATCAGGAGAGGTGTAACACAGCGTTGTAGTCTCTCATCATATTTATTTAATCTATATGCTAAGCAAATGCTCAGAGGATCTGGATTATATGAAGAACAAATTGGCATCAGGACTAGAAAACATTTATGAACAACTTGTGATATGCAAATGGCACAATCTCGCTTGCTTAAAGTGAGAACTTGAAGCCCTTTCTGATGAAGATCAAGGATTGTATTCTTCACTATAGATTACAACTCAATGCCAAGAAGACCAGAACCTTCACAATTGGGTCAGTAGGTAACAGCATGATTATGATATATGGAGAAAAGATTGAAGTTTTTAAGGATTTGGTCTTGCTTTGATCCACAGTCAATACTCATGGAACCAAGACTCGAGAGATCAAAAGATGCATTGCGTTAGGAAAATCTCCACATCTGACACTAGAGTTTACTCAAATGTGGGAAAATGAATTTCTTAGTTACAGATTATAAAATGATCAAAACTGTTCACAGATTTTAAAATAATGTTAGGACTGTGCCAGTCCTACCAACCCTGTTTGCCTAGTGGCTTATGCATTGAGCAGTCTGAAATCACGCTGCTCGTTGGAAGAAAAATTACGCTCTCTAGTTCTCGTAAAGATTTACAGTCTTGGGAACTCTGGGGTAATTCTACTGTCATGTAAGGTTGCTTTGAATTGATTTGCTGGTAATGAGACTTTTTTGAGGTCAGTAGCATAGAGCCCCTGGGTGGAGCAATGATTAAAACTGCTCAGCTGCTAAAAGAAAAATTGAAAGCCGATGTTCATCCAGAGGCACTTCAGAAAGAAAGAAGATTGCCACTCCACTGGCAGTCTACTTGCGAACAATCAAATATTGACAAATCTTGTTATGGATTAGGATCAACTCAACAGCAACTTATCTGGTAGAGCAGACCAACTCTCTCCACTGGGATGATTTGGCAATCTAGGGATATTTGCTAATGTCTGGAGACCTTTTTTGGGAGCTCATTTGAAGAACCATAAATAAGTGAACTACTTAGTTATTAGGCTGTTATCTTCTTCCATTTCATAACTGATTTGAAGAAATTTTAGAAATAGATATTATCAAAAAGTTACTAGTGTAGCTAGCTATTTTATCTCTTCATTAGTGGTCCAGTGGTTGAATTTTTCCCTTACATATGGGAAAGTTGGTTTTGATTACTATCCAGAACACCTCATATGAAAGCATTACCTACCTGTCAGTAGAGGCCTGCATGTTGCTGTTATGATGCTACATAGATTTCAGTGGGTTAGGAAGGAAAACTTGATATCTGACTATTGAAAACGAGCCCATTAAAAACAAACAGAAAAAGAAAAACTAAACAAAAAAATATTCTGGATCTCAGTGGGCTTCCTCAAAAATACCAGGCAAGTTTTTGTACTTTTGCATGTGGTTGGGACCTTCATGGCAGCTAGTAATAGCTAATCAGGTTGATGTGTTTTTTGACCAGTAACTCAGCAAACAGTCTGCTGTTTGCACTCACTTCAGGGGGATATTCATGGTTCATTGTAAGAGATATTTTCCAATTCTGATTTAAAGTGATCCTAAAGGACAGAGGAGAGCAGCCTCTAGGGATTTCTTGGACTGTAACCCTTCATGGGAGAAAATGACTCAACTTCTCCCTCAGAGAAGCTTGTAGTTTTGAACAGCTGACCTTGCAGTTAGCAATCCTCTTGCTGCTCACCACCAGCTCCTTTTCTTTAGTTACAAGGATTATTAAGCAACGGGCTGTCTTACTAAAATGATCTCTGGAGCATTTGGAAAACTGCGTACATAATTGAATATATATTTTGTCACAGGTAAAGGTATTTTCAGAACTATACAAGACCCACAAATCTATAAATAATGTGAACAGATGTCTAAAAGAAGCTTTTATTTAAAGGAACATTTCGGACTTCCAATTTGAGATTATGAGACGTGTGCTCTATGGTTGCACAAAATGTCTTGAAAAAAATTTCAACATCGTAATAAAAGCCAGTTTGGATGAGTTTCACATTTAAAATTTCCTGTCTTTTCTGGCATATAGGCATAAAGGCATATAGCATTTTTGCCTTTTAAATTTAAAGCTTTCTCTCCCTTTTGTGAGAAAGTCATGCCCCTCAGTTAAACCCATCTCTGTTTTTCCTGGACTTGCAATGGTGTGATGAATTTTGACAGAAGGTACACATCGTGGACTCAATTATAAGGCAAACCAAATCATAAGGATCAAGCATAAAATGCTTCTCTCCTTTATTTTCTCCCTTTCCACGCACCTCCCTTAACTCTTATCAAGCCTCCGGCATAACCTTTCCTCTCTTCTTAATAACTGATGCCACCCAAGGAGCCTCTTCAAATGCCCTCCCCACATGTCTCCAAAGACCATCCTTACAAAACCTCTCAGATTCTGGAGCAGCATTTTCCCTCCTGTCTAAAGTCAGTCCAGTTTCCATTCCCTCTTTCCTCCTCAGGACACACTCCATAGATTCTCTTTTCTCTCTTAAGCATCATCAAGTTCCCCCCTTTACTGCATCACGCCCAACAGTCTAAAAATACGATGTCTTAAATTACATCGTATTTTAAGACAAGAAGTTTTCCTTAATCCCAGTTCTCATGGCCATTTATAGTCCCATGTCTTGTCTCCTCTTTGCAGCAAAACTTGTTGAAAATGTCCCTACTAGTGCCTCAGATATACATTGTGTGTGTGTGTGTTTAGGTTTAGTTCTGACAATTTGGAGATCTATTGAATGCAGCATTAACATTTTCTTTGTGAATGTAGGTTATTGTGCTAAACAGTACAGAGGTACCTCAGGACCCCTGGTAGTGTAGTGGGTTACTCAGTGGCGCTCTAAGCAGAGGGTCAACAGTCTGAAACTACCAGCTGCTCTGCAGGGGAATGATGAAGTTTTTGTTTTTTTGGTATTTTTTTGCTACAATGTGTCTTGGAGACTCACAGGGACAGTTCTACTCTCCCTTACTGGGTTTCTATGAGTTTGAATGGACTCAATAGCCAGTCATTATTTATTTATTTTTTCTTTGGAAAACTCTACTTATCTATGCCAGAGGTTTTGGAGGTTTTGGAGGTACACCAACTGTCCCTAGTTTTCCTCCACACTGACTCACCAGTCTCGCTTTCTCAGTCATCGATGGTTGTCTTGGTAGTCTCAGTACACTCATTTCCATTTCTAATTTGTTACTGGGATCGTGGCTAAAAATGCAGATGTTTGAACATTGTGGCAATCATGTGCTTATGTTAATTTTATAATTGAAATGTAGGGGTGGAGTCTCGCCTGTTAATCAGGAGAAAGCCATTGAGTAGCTGATGAGGCCTCTGTGTGGGCATGGCTTTCACCCGAGACTCCTGGGAAATCTCGCGGTATTTCCCTGGTGAAGATGAGGAGCTATCTTCCCCAGTTGTTGGGAGCTAGTTTCAGAGACGATTAATCACGGACAAGACAGAATGGCGGTAACTGGAAGGCTGGAGTAGCCGGTGGAGAGACCACACGGCTTAGCCCTGATGAAGACAGACCTCTGAAGCTGGGGTGGCATGCTGTGGCATGGGGTGACCTGAGCCCTGGAATCGAGGAGCCATGGGGAGACCCCTGCCAGCGCCAGAATTCTGCACCCACTGACCTGTGACTTCCTGAGTCGGAAGCAGACTTTATAGACTGATTTCGGGCATATGTGTTATTATGAGACTTATGACTTTGTACTGGACTGGATTGGGATGCCTTCTTAGGGTCACATTTCTTTTTGTATATAAACCCTTTTCTTATACCTATATGCGTGTCTCTGAAATTTGTTCCTCTAGTCTACCTGGACTAATACAGACATATTTATCTCTAGGCAAAGCAAGGACAAGTAATCCAGGAGAGTCTGAAAACGTGTGATTAAGAAAAGATAGCTGGGGCTTTAAGAAGAAATACTTTGAGGTTCTTAGAGAGCTCACTCTCAGTTGGAAGAGATGCTTTTATAAATAAGGCTTAAGGTTCAGAGTGGTGCCATAATAAGTCTCAAGCAAATTGTTATTAAATAAGTACACACATTTTACAATAATATAGTAATCAGGTTTTCTGAATTGTGTTAGTGCATTCATTTGATGTATCTCAAATGACAACAAAATTCTTTTCTTCAAGATCCAGCTATTATTTTCCATTTCTGCTCACTTCCATAATGACAGTTTTATTTATTATACTGACAGTGTAGCCAAATAGTAAACATTGTTCATCAAGGAAATCTGCATTTCTTTTTAATAGCTTTTCCATTGAAAATCAACTTTTCATTTCCAATTCTTATTGCCCCTACCCTAATTCTAGTTCTTACCCTTTCAGCAATGAACTTTTAAGTTTCCTTTTGATTAAAATTTAGCCTTATATTCAAATCATCCCCAATTGGCTACAACTTACTTTTTATTTCTTTTTTTCTTTTTTTACTTTTTATTTCTTATAGTTTATTATATTAACTGTTCATTCTGGTCAGTTTCATGTTTCGGGTAATGTTTTATTCTCATTATAACTCAATTAAAATAGTTTTAATACTACTATGATTGTATACTTTAAGAAGTGAAGGTGTTGCTTGTGGCACAGAACTAGTAAATTGTGGAAATGAGATCTGTAACTAGGTCTACCTGATTCCAGAACATGTGATCTTAACCACTGTACTTCTATACGTCCTATGTAGATATGTTTGTTAGCCTCTGAAAAACAATCCATATTTAGGACTCTCCTTTTTGCCCTAAGGAGCCCTGGTGGTGCTGTGGGTTATGTGCTGGGCTTCTAATGACAAGGCCAGCAGTTCAAATCCAGTAGCAATCCTGTGGAAGGAAGAGGAGACTGTCTGCTCCTGCAAAGATTTATTTTTTGGGGGGGAGATATCACTGACCTCTGTTGGTCGTGGACGCTACCCAGTTCTGCTCCTGAGAGCCGCCTCTGGATTTGAACCGCCAAGCCCGCGGGCCGCAGTCCCACACTCAACCACCAGGGTTCAACCCTCCTACAGAGATTTACAGTCCCAGAAACCCCAAATAGCCATTCCATTCTGTCCTTTAGGGTCTGTAGGGCTCCGAATCCAGGTTGATGCCATTATTCTGCATTTTTTCTTCTTTGTCTATGACACTCCTGTATGTATATATTTTTGTCTATGCCTTACAATTCAAGATTAGATCAATTATGCCTTATATCATATTTCCTTTCTGACCACCTTTTAAAAAATTAAAATCTTACCATCTTTTATTTTGTGTTTGTTTTTGGCATCACTGCCATCTGGTGGTGGGAGTTGGAGGCCCAGTCTTTGCTCCTGTGGAGCTGCTGCTGGAATACCATCTTTTTAAAATATGGGGAAATCTACCCATTGATTTTGAAATGCTATAGAACTCAATGACTATGATGACTCGGACTCTGGGAAGATGGCCGCCAGATAGGAAGCCCAAGCCCGGAGCTCCTGGAGATCGGTGAGTGGGGGTGACAAGGGGAAGGGTAGGGCTCTCAAATTGGGTTTTGTGACTCCAGGAAAGCTCA
>PVJH01016072.1:12069-51679 GCA_004026705.1 Nesogale talazaci | reverse complement strand
CCTCCCCCTGGGAGTTCCCTGACAACCCTCCCCCCCCCACCCCCCTGTCCTCCCCCTGTCTTGGCTTCCTGGGCATTTCCTCCATGTTTCCTGATGCTCCTGAGGGCAGTCGTCGGCCTGACCACTTGCGCACGAGCCCTCAGCTGAGCTGGACACCACGAGCTCACCTGTCACACTCCCACTTCGGCAATCCTGCTTTTCCAGAACCAGTGTTCCCATAAATTATTTTTTAATGACGTTTCCTTTGCTCCTCATTGATAGCCTTCCTTTATCTCCATATGCTTATTACCATGGCAAAACGAATGTTTGTTTCTTTTCTTTTTAAAAAAAATACTCTTTTTAAATGCTTGTCCTCTGTTCAGGCAATTCAGCAACACTCAGGTGCAAGCCCTATACCAGAGTGTTACCTGCTGCGGAGGGGAGCGGGGGGCAGGGGGGTGGCGTCAGCGGCCCTCTTCCCTTACCTGTGGCGTACTGGTCAGGGCCCAGCCATTCTGCTCTGAGAAGGCTTAAGAGGTACCCCAGGGCCACGCCTGCAGGGTCCCAGAGGCCTCTGGGATCAGCCGCCTCACCTTTCTCCTGGAGAGGGTTCCTCCTCCATCCTGCCTGGGGGCAACTCTGGAGACTTGTCCGAGCAGGCAGAGGCCCCATCCAGCCCCCTGACACTTATGAGCTGGCCTGGGGCAATTCGCCTCCACCTTCACTGGCCTGCAGCTGCCCTTCCGGCCCTCCCCCACCCCAGTCACCTGGTTCAAGATGACCTCAACTTCCAGCGGTTTTATTTTGACCTAGTTTCTTAAGTCAAAGTCCGCCCCTGTGTATTTCCCCAAAGCTGATTTTCCGGTGGCTTCTGAAGCTGAAGTCAGAGGATGGGGGGGAGGGCTGGGGACAGGTGTTTCCGCCAGGATCCTCACTTCCTCCAACAGAGGCAACCAAACTGGCCACTGTGGATCCACCATGATCCCCTCTGCGGGCCAGGGTAGACCTGTGAGCAAAGGCAGCTCCTATATCCCACCAACTCTGGAAAGCCAGGGGTCCCCCAGAATCCCCTCCCCCCACTTTGCTGCTGTCAGCAATCTCCCCTTGTTATACAGGGCCATCCAGGGAGACCTGGTCCAGGGAATGAGGTCATCCCCTCCCTGACCCAGACAGGGCGTAGCCAGAGGGGACAGGTGGGCCCTGCTGAAGGGTCTCACACAAGCTGGCAAAGGGCTACAGTCACCCCAGCCCAACACAACCCCTTTACTGCACACACACACACACACACACACACACACACCCTTCCTTGGAATCGTTCAGAGCTTGATCAATCCAGGAAGCTCTGAGAGAGAGGAGTTAACACTCAGTTTTAAGGAGGCCATTTGCTTGATTCAATGAATATCATATGTGCCTTCATAAAAAGCACCTTAATGTCTCACTTTAATTTTTATTGTGCCGAATCATGCACCACATGAATTTTCCTATCTGACCATGGTTAGGGTCGTCTCTGTGACATCAATGACATGTGCGACTGCTGTCACCCACATCTTTCCCCCTCGAGTGCCCCCAGCCCCCCAGCCCTGGGAACCAATAACTTACTGCTTTCTATCTCTATCTATGGCTCTCTTCTGGACAGTTCAGGGAGGAAGGCGGGCCTCTCCGCCCCTATAAAGAGTGACCGTCTCAGAAACCTGCCTATCATACTGGCAGAGACGGTGTAGGGGTTTTCAGAGAGTCCGTGCAAGGGAAACACACAGGATATGTCTTTGTGTCTCTGTCTTACCGGCTGGTGACTCACACGCACCCTGTGGCGTGTAGGTGGTCCCGGGACACCAGACAGAGACTCACTGGTCCCGGAGGGTGGGACTGTGGGTTTGAGCTTGACCTGTTCCTGTCGGCATAGCATCTCCAAGGGCCACACAGTTGGAACGTCTGTTCCTTGTTGGCCGAGTCGGGAGCACGCTGTCTGGACTGGTCGCCTGCCGCCGGGCCCTGGGCGTTCCACTCGTGAGCTAGGTGATTCGGGACAAGGAGCATGAGTGTAGGTCTCTGCTTCTGCCCCTGCAGGCCTTTCTGTTTATTTGCATATGCCCAGGGGCACGTCCTGCCAGGTGAATCATGTCCACCTGTGCTTGGTGAAGGAGAAGTCCCATGAGAAACAGGAAGGTCCTCCCGGACATGGACACCAGGCACCGCCCTGGCCACAACAAAGGCTCCCCGGGCGCGTGGCACAGCAGAGTCACTGTGAGTCAGTCTGCAGGGACACCTCACAGCAACAGTGGTCACTCTGTGTTTGACCGTCTCAGGACGCACCGACTGCTTCCCATGGCGGCCACGTCATTTTGTGTCCCCTCCGAACCAACCGCACGGCCATCAAGGCGGTTCGGACTCGCAGAGACCCTGGAGGGCGGGGCAGAGCTTCCCTCAGGCTCCCGAGGCCATGGGTCTCTGCTGGAGCAGCTGGTGGGGTCAGACCCTTGATCCGCTGTTTGGCCCCCGAGTGTTTCCACTGCAGTGTCAACAGGGCACCTGTCCATCTGTCTGTCCGTCTTTCCCCACACCCTTGCCAGAGCCTCCCTTTGACTGGAGAAGTGGCAGGTTTGGTTCTCCATGGCTCAGCAGGTTACACATGGACTGCAAGCCACAGACTCAGCGACTCAACCCCACCCCACCCCCCTGCAGGGGACTCTGCTCCCATAAAGATTTAGTCTCAGAAACCCCCAGGGCAGTTCTGCATTGTCCTAGAGGGACCCTGGGAGTCAATGACAGGCAGGTGGTGTTTCCAAGAGTGGGAGCAAAAAAGCCCCTTCACTAGGGCCAGTCCCTCCCCTCCTGGCCCGCTGAAATCAGCATTATTCAGTCTCCGGGGGGCAAAGTTGAAGTAAAGAGACCTGGGAGGGGGCCCGGTGCCCCACGAAGCAGGGAGAGTGCATGCTACTCACCCACCCCCACTGATCTATGCCCACCAGAGCCCAGCCAGTGCGACCCGGACCAACAGCCAGGCGGCCTTGACCCCCCCATGCCTGCCCCTGTCTGCCACTGCCCAGCAGGCAGGTACAGCCATCACAGATGGCCACCCAGGCCCTCTGGCTGAAAATCGACCAGCTCCTCAGACCATTCGGAAGAGGCCTGGAGGCTTTGGGTTCAGACAGTGTCCGCCCCACCCCGCAGAACTGACCACATCCCCAGGGCAAGGGCCTTCTATTCAAGGTGACATCAGCCCTGGAAGAAATATGGCCTCTGACGGGTAAGAAGGTGGCCAGGGCAGCCCCATGGGCTTGCCGGTGCATCTTCCCGCCCCCTCCCAGCCACAGTGCAGAGAGCAGTGAGGTCCATCCACCTGTCCACAAGGGTGTCCGAGCTCCTCCAAGCAGTCAGTGGGTCTGTGAGTACCTTTCACCCCGAGCTGGTGTGTCCTGGCACGGGGTTTTCATGGTCCACTCCCCCAGGCAGCTCCCCAGCCATCTGTGTCCACCTGCGATCCACATGGGCCTCAGCAAGCGCTCTCAGGGAGCAGGTGGTGTCGTCTGCCTACCACAGGCTGTTCATAAGCCTTCACCAACCCCGAGCCACGTTCTCCTTCGCTTCACCCAGCAGATGGAACAACCCTGGCCCGCACACTCCTGACTGCGCACCAGGACGCGCTCCCTGTGCTGTGCTTGCACAGCTGCCTCTGGATCCAGGTACCAGTTGCCCGTGAGCACAATGGGGCGTTTGGGAATTCCCATTCTTCTCAAGGCTCTCCACAGTTTATGATAGCCCACAGAGGTGCATAGTGAACGAGACACACGCCAACAGCTTTGCTGGGGAAGATTAAGGATTGTGGACTTTCATTTGGATCATAACTCAATGGGAAGGAAAAAATCACCCTGGCTGGACCCATCAGGATAATGGTGAAAAGACGGAAGTAAGTCGTCCATGATCCATGCGCATGGAAGCCGCAGTCAGCTCAGAGGCGGGCACCACTGCCTTTGGGCAAGTCCACAGCACAAGCCCTCTTTGAAGTGTTTCAAGCCAGGAGTTTACTCTGAGCACGAAGGCAGGTGTGGCTTGAGTCACGGCATTCACAATTGCCTCCGGTGCGGGTGAGAACTGGACATTGAATGAAGAGGACCGGAGAAGAATGGGTGCGTTTGAAGGAAGGAGTGACAGAGAACAAGCACGTCTGTCTGGGAAGAGGAGCAGACACAGGGCTGCTCCGAGACTTCAACTGACCTACGTCAGACGTGTTGTCAGTGAGACCAGCCCCTGGTCGAGTGAGGAAGACCCCCCTTAATGAGATGGATGGACGACGGCTGGCACAGAGGACAGCGCCGGGTGGAGGACGCTGTGCATTCGTCCATCAGCCACTGTGCATCGGCGCTGACAGTGTCCCACTGTGTGCTGCAGACGCACAGTCACACCCCAGAAAGGGGCTGTTACAGCACGGCCGGCGTAGGAGAAAAGTCTAGAAGAGGCTTGTGTGTCTAGAGACCAAAGCTTCCAAGTGGTCACCTGGGACAGAGGAAGGGGGGCCACTGCGTCAGGGCACTGAGCTTTGACGGCGGGTGACGGAGAGTTTGGTGAGAGGCTGTGGTGCCGACGGAAGAACACACTAAACAGGTCTCCTGAACAGCAACAAGTGTCTCCTTGACGAAGTTGTGTCTCACCTACAATGGACCCTGTGAGGGCTGGCATGGGGGCTGGGGGGCGGGCAACTTGTTCTTCTGGGTCCTGCACATTTTGCCTTTGAAAGGGGTGCATCCGCCTGGCCCGTCCTCTGCCTCTCATTTCAAATCTACTGCCCTCGAGGACTCACAGGGCCCAGCAGGAGCCGGAGGACAGCCTCGTGGGTTTCCGCTCTGACGCAGGATGACTCCCAGGACCCGGCAGCACTGGGCCTTTGGTTCTGAGTCTGCCCGCTGCCTTCTCCAGCACAGCCTTGCTACATTGTAGCACGACAGGAAGCGATAAAACAGGGCACATTCCTTTGGTTACAGACCCCCTCCATGTCCAGTTGTCCACAGAAAGCTGTCGCTCCCCCACCTTCCTATCAGTAAGAAAACAGCCGTCTCCCTCCTATCTCGGCCAGAATGCCCTGGGCTCGTGACTGGGCCAAGGAGGATGCAGATGCCTGGTGCACAAGCCAAACCTGTCAGCAAACACCCCCCTCCCCGCCTTACCCCCCGCTCAAAACAGATGTTGTTGATGATGACGACGACGACGACGACGACGACGACGACGACGACGACGACGATGAGTGCCACTGAGTAGCAGGCTCCTCCCGAGAGACCTGATGACACTGCCCAGGCCAGCGCCAACCTCACCATTGCTGTCTTCAGCCCATTGTTGCAGCCACCGTCTCAGTCCATGTGGAAGGACTTCCTCTTTTTCAAAGCCCCCCCTACCCCCACCTCCCATTGTTGTTGGGAACCCTCTCTTTCCACACCGGTCGCCTGATGCCCAAACAGGACACCTCTGCTGTCCTGAGAGCTGAAGCCGTGGGCACGTTTCAGACCCTGACACCTCCCAGAGCGGCTGCCAAGAACAAAGTGCCGGTGGGCCGCGTGTACACAAAGGTCTGCCTGCAGACGCCCCGGCCACGAGCAGGCATGTCCACAGAGACACACACGGTGCAGCCTGCACACACACAGGCGTGGAATCTCATCCATCCTCATGAAATGCACTTTCACTTAGCAGTGCCATGCCTCACACCCAGGACATGGGGAAAGCCTGAGAAAACCCCTTGGGCTGGGTTGTGGCCTAGCAGGATGCCCCAGTCATGCTGCAGGGCTGACCCCATAGCACTGGCAGCCGCCTCCACACCTCTCCTGCCGAGGTCAGCAGCTATGCTCGCATGAGGTCTTGCAGCTGTAGGGGGTTCAAACCCGGTGTGACCAGCAGGTTCTCTAGAGAAACAAAACCAGGACACTTATGATGATATGTTTATGAGGAAAAGTTTGTACCGGGAGAAGAATACAACAGTTCATGAGTCCGTGCAGCAATACAGAGTATCGCTCAACTCACTTTCATGGAACAGTTAATGTGCTGCTGCGTGGAAGGCAAGGAAGCAGACTGTGGAGTCTTCCCTCAGGCAAGGCAGGCAGCGTCTTCCTGGAGGCAGCAAACAGCAGGGTGGGCCAGCAACAGTCAGGAACGAGGGAGTTTAGGGAAGCGGGCCCAGATGGGATATGGAACTCAAGATCCCCCAGCCTCGAGCTCAAGCAGTGTACGCACCAGCAGCGAGGCGAAGCAGGTCTCAAAGGAAGCCCCAGTTCTAGTGACAAGAGGCACAGGTTGGCTTGGTCTACAGGGAGTGTGGCTCGCAGTTGAGGCAGAGGACTAGCTCCAGCTGCAGATCATCAGGGAGTGAGAGAGCCAGGGGTGAGTCTTCAGAGCCCTTTATCTCTTTGCCCTCCAATCAAAATGTGACCTGTTTAATCACACATATCCCTGTCAGCCAGGTTGGCACCATAAACCTAATTATGACAACCAGGGTCTACAGAATGGGGAAACAGGCACAGTGCCACCTTCTCCCTTGGTCTGCGTGTGCCCCTCCAATGCCCTCCAGCACGCTGCCTGCTGTGCTCCAGGCTTCCCTCCCACCGGGGTCAGGAATTCTTGGCTCACCAACCTGTGCAAAAGCAGCAGGCCACCCTCAGACCAGCGCTGGGTCCCAGGCTGCTGGCAGAGTGCAGCGAGAATTCCCAGGGATCGGGCGTGGGACATGCCGTTCTGGCCCAGGTGCTTCTGGAAGTACTCGTGATGGAGTCTCAGGTCTTTGCCCACCAAGACCTGGCATGGTTGGCACCCAAGAGTGGCCAGGACCCAGAAGCACTATGCCCTCTGCTCACCCTGGTTACTTCCTCCTGACCCAAGCTCATCAGATCCAGAGGTCATCGCATTGGGGAAGTTCTTGAACTCCCTTTGGTGGCCAGAAAAAGTGGAAGGCCAAGGAGGCAGTTTGACTTTTTTTTTTTTCATTTTATTGGAGGCTTTTACAGGTAGTGTAACAATCTATACATCAGGGTGTCAAGCAAACTTGTACCTGTGTCGCCATTGTCATTTACAAAACACTGTCTTTCTATTTGAGCCCTTATTATCAGCTTTTTTCTCCTCCCTCCCTCCCCCACCTTCCCACCCTCTTGAACCCTTAATAAATTATATATCTTTATTATTTTTTCATATTTTACACCACCCACTGTATCCCTTCATCCACCGTTCTGTTGTTTGTTCCCCTTGGGGGGAGGGCAGGTCTTCATCCATCATTGCTATCCTTTCTCTCCCTTCTCCCCTGACTCCCCCCCCCATGATATAACTATTCCCCTTATGATTTCTGAGGGATTTATCTGTCTTGGATTCTGTGTGTTGATAGCTCTCATCTGTACCAGTGTACATGCTCTGGCCTAGCTGGATTTGTAAGGTATAAGTGGGGTTGTAAGGTTTCTCGGGAGGAGAAATATACCTTGGTCCTTGGCTCCACACAAAAAATAATTTAAGTCAAAGCCTGGTTTGTGATCCAAGCGAGTTTTATGAAAGTTAAAGAAGTTTCAGGTGTACACCAGCACCCAGGAGATGAGAGAGAGAGAGAGAGAGAGAAGAGAGAGGAGAGAGAGAGAGATCTCTGGACCGCAGCCCGGTGTCCTACATTGCAGGGCAAGCCACAAACTTGGAGTTTTCAATTCTCCCGCGGAGAGGTGGGGTTTACGACCCTGGTCGACCCCATTGGCTGAATTGAATTCACCTGGCCTAGGTGAGCCAATCCAGCTGGAGCATTGCTGGCTGGAAGCCTGGCCCTTTGAGCATGCGCAGTGCGCCATCCTTTGCTGACTGCTAGCTTTATTTTTAAGCGATACGTAATGGACTTCCTTTCCCTACACTAGCCACCTCTCAGGGTCATGGGGGAAGGGGGGAGGAATCTTTAAAGAACCAGAGGAATGTTGTGTGTTTCATCAGTGCTGAACTGCACCCTGGCTGTCTCCTCCCTTCCTGTGACCCTTCTGAGCGGGGATGTCCAATTGTCTGCAGATGGGCTTTGGGTTTCCACTCGACCCCTCTCCTTCACGTAGACATCACCTCATCACATTGGCATCTGTGATCAGACAGCTGGGGGGCTTTGTTGCTTCCCTGCTAGATGCCTGTTAAGAAAAACAAGGCCTGCGGGCTTGGCGGTTCAAATCCCGCAGCGGCCCTCAGGAGTAGCGCTGGGTAGCTCCCTCGACCACCAGAGGGCAGTGATGCTCCCCACCCCACCCCCCAAAAAAGAAAAGAAACGCAAGGCCTGGAATGATGGAGTGATGTGAAGAAAATCTGGGCCGCTGGGCCGCTGGGCCAATGAGAGCTGGCAAGGGCAAAAGGAGGCGGGCCTGGCACAGGGGAAGCCGGCATGTGGGATAGGAAAGGTTTCTCCCCCGGCACTCAAGCTGCACAGGTGAGTCAGCTGCCGGGCGGAATTCTCCTGAGGGCATTGAGCCATCCGGAGCAGTCAGACTCTGCGGGCTGTCCCGCCCTGGCCCTGGCCGGGGCTCACTCTGAGCTGATAAAGATAGTGGGTCACTGCTGAAGGAGCGCTCAGACCAAATGAAGCCAGCTCAAGAACAACCAAGGTTAGGCTGCCATCTCAAATCTAGCATCTGCCCATCTTGTCACATGTGTACCCCATAATCCCTCCCCTTCCTGTCATATGTACACCCCTAAATTGTCCCCTCCCATTGCTTGCATTGCCTATGGCACAGTCCCTTCCTGGGACATATGTGGCTCCCGGTGATGGGGAGGGGCCTTGCACGCCCCTAAGTATATATGAGCCTTGGATAGAAATATATTCCTTCTTTCCTCCTCTGTCTCTTGGAGATCATGGTTGTCCTGGAGGTGAACATGCTAGCATAAAATCTTCCTCTTTGTAAAGGAAGCTCCCTGAGGCACAGGGAGACCAAGTGCAAAGTAACTGAGGCACAAGGAGACAGACAGACCTGACTGACAGGATAAAGGAGTGCAGAAACAAGAATGGCTTTATGGGGGAAGCTCCCAGAGGTTCTGTGACCTAGACCAGCAGGTCAGGGAGGTCTTACCCAGCAGCTGGGAGCTCCGGTTTTTAAAGGGGCGGTAAAGAATGTGTGGCAATTAGCATATGGGGTCTGGCCATTTCAAGGATCCTTAGTCCATTTCTTGTGGCTTCCTGGTATAAGTTGACTTATCCTCTTGTACCTTTTGTTCTGGTTTGCCTTTGGTCTTGGGAGTGTCCAGCCCTTGCTGTCCCTCCCCTGTCCAGACACTATTCTTTATGACTTTATTATGATTTTTATCGTAATACAGTTGTGCTTACAGTGCCCCCACTGTCTGACAACAAGGATGTCACCAGGCCTCTGGGAGCGTCCCTGGAATCACCCCACCCAATGTCAGCACACTGCCTATTTTCACATGGGCTCCTGGGACATGTGGGGCATTTGGACAGAAGGGGCATTTCGCAGGTCGGATGAGCCATGTGGCACCTGGCACAAAGCTGCCCCCACAGAGGAACTAGACCCTCCCCAGGCACTAGGTCAGTGGTTCTCAACCTGTGGGTCAAGACCCTTTTGGGGTCAAGCAACCCTTTCACAGGGGTCACCTAAGACCATTGGAAAACACATAAATATTTCATAATATATAATTACAGATTTTAATCACAGTGATTAATCGCTATGTTTAATTATGTTCAATTTGTAACAAAGAAAATACATCCCGCATGTCAGATACTTATGTGACCATTCATAACAGTAGCAAAGTGACAGTTATGAAGTAGCAACACAAATAACGTGATGGGTGGGAGTCCCCACGACATGAGGAGCTGTGTGAAAGGGCGGCGGCTTAGGAAGGTGGAGAACCGCTGCACTAGATGATCGGCATAGATTTTCGCACCAGCAGCCCGGGCACCGGCACTCGTCTGCCAGGTCTCAGAGTTGAATTCTCTGTGCTGCGCCTGTCTCCTCTGCGGCTGCTGGGACAAGTGCCAACAGCCTCGGGGTCTTGGGCAGCAGCTCCTCGCCTCCAGAGTGAAGGTCTGATGTTTCGGGGGGGGGGGGGGGGGAGGGGGCGGTGTCAGTGGACTGCATTCCTTCTGGAGCCCCCGGGAGAGCCGTGTCCCTCCTGTTCCTTTCCTTGGGCCTCGAGGCTGCCCACACTCCTCGACTGTGGGTCCTTCTATGCAGCAGCTTGGGTCTACACTTCTCCCCCTCCCCCACAGCACTGGCCTTCCTGCCTTGGCTTCTACCACAGACCTGGGGGGCAGCTGGTGCCCCGCCTCACCATCTGCAATGCTTCAGGCACAGTTGCACTTCTGTCTGTCCATCTCCTTGAGCAGCATCCTCTTGGTCAGTACCCCTTGGTCAGTATCTCCTTGAGCAGTGTCCTCTTGGTCAGTGCTCCTCCACTTTACAGGTATGATGTCCTTCTCCAGGCACTGGTCTCTCCTGACAACATGTCCAAAGGGTGAGAGGCGCCATCTCACCCTCCTTGCCTCTAAGGACCCTCTCAGCTGCACTGCATCACAGACAGTTTGGGTCATTTCCTCCGGCAGCTCAGGGACCTTTCGATATTCCTTGCCAGCGCCATCATTCAAAACTGTGGTCTTCTCCAGTTTTCTTTATCCAGCGTCCGCCATTCACAAGCTGCAGGGAAGGCCGAGGCATGGCTCAGGCACGCCCCAGTCCTCAGAGTGACCCTCTGCCCTTCAACCCATTCAAGAGGCCTCCCGCAGCAAAGTTTGCTGAGAATGCCCTTCCTCTTGAGCTCCATAACTCCCAAGCATTGGGTTGTCATACCAGAGCTCCCCAAGTGGCCTGTGAAAGTTTCTGGTCAGCAGTTTTACTGTCGGTTTTGTCACTTGCTTTTGCTTCTCTGCATTCAAGTGCAAACTCAGAGTCTCTCCTGATGTCCTCTTGGTCTTTCCTTTGCTTTCTTCGAGAGGGACATTCTTGCATTCTCCCTCTGCTCATCAGGTCTCTGTCAAGGGCGGTCTGTGCATCAAGTGGGGGCAATGTGCTCAAGGTGCAATTTGCCTCTTGTGGACTTGCATTCACATTCTCCCACTTCAGTCTGAACTTGCAGGGGAGCAGCTGGCGACCTGTCCAAGGTCAGCGCGGGCCTCTTTTTGCCTGATGAACTTGAGCTCGTCCATCATCTCTTCCCACAGCTATAGTCAGATTCCTGTGTGTTCCGTCAGGGAGTCCTGGTGGCAGTGGTCCTGGGTTGGGTGTTGTGCTAGTCCGCTTGGCTAGAGAAACAAACTCACAGACACTCACTTGTGCCTAAGAAAAAGCTTTATATAAAGAGTGATTGTGGGCTGAGCCCCGGTGGCGTAGTGGTTGTGCGCGGGACTGCGGCCCACTGGGATGGAGGTTCAATTCCGGCTCCCAGGAGCAAAGGCTGGGCCTCCTACTCCCACCACCTGAGGGCAGTGATGCCTAAAATAAAAAAAAAAAAAGAGTGATTGTACATTAAGAAAGCATCCTAGCCCAGTCCAGATCAAGTCTATAAGCCCATCTTTCCAGTACCAGTCTGCAAATTCTTCTTCAGACTCACAAAACACAGGCAATGATACCCAAAACAGGGAGATGACAGGCCAGTGGGTAGAACGTCTTGTGGAAGCATCTCAGTGCTGTGGGTCCTCCAGCTCCTGGACGCCGCTCCAGCAGCGTAGCTCCATGTGGCCTGTCAACAGGGACGTCTCACGGGGAGACAAGCAGAGCATGTAGCTGGCTTTCATCTCCTTCACGCCTCCAAAACCTGATTGACGGCTAAATTCCACCCCTTCCCTCCTAATAGTCTCAAGTTGACCTCAGATTATGTAACTACCACAGGCTTCGATCCACATGGTCGGCAGTTCAAAACCACCAGCCACTTTGCGGTAGAACGACTGGGTTTTCCGCTCCCATAAACAGTTACAGGGGTCACGGTGAGTGGGCACTGACTGGATGGAAGTGAGCATTCCATCTCGTCAGGTCAGCATATAGAGGTGCCATTGAAGTCGTTGAAAAGACGGCATTTGTGATGAAGACACCAGGGGTCTTATGAAAGTCTGCCATACAACCTCCGGCTTTGTCTCTGTCACCACAGCCATATTCCTGATATTATTCCTTCCTCCTTGTTTCCAGCGTTCGCAGTCCAATCTCCGATGGCCTTCAGTGCATCGTGATCCATCTCAGACCAGAGGAGTTGGTGGAAGTCTTCCACGCCGGCACCGCCGGCTTCAGTGATTGTGGGTAGATCCGAACAAGGGTTGTACGAACGAGACTTCCTCACAGGCAGACGGACATCCCGGTCACACACAACACCGTACAAACTTCAAGACAGATCTCACAATGCCCCTTTTGACAAGGAAGGTGACCTTCTTTAATTTGACATTCCCAGCAAGGTCAAGCAAGGGGATTGTTTGATTCAGACCAGCCAATTCCAGTCCATCTCCACTCCTAATACCCGAGTTATGCATCTTCATGCATTCCATTTCATTTGCGAAGCCTTCCAGTGTCCCTGCATTCATACTTCAAAACTTCCATGTCCTGATTTTTTTAATCATTTTATTGGGGGCTAATGCAACTCTTATCACAATCCATATATCCATCCATTATATGCAAAGCACATTTGTACATTTGTTGCCATCATCATTTTCTTCCTACTTAAGCCCTTGGTATTAGCTCCTCATTTTTCTCTTCTCTCCCCACTTCGCCCTCCCTCGTGAACCCTTGATAATTTATAAATTATCATTTTGTGATGTTGTACACTGTCCGATGTCTCCCTTCACTCACATACACCCCTGCTGTCCGTACCCCAGGGAGGAGGTCATATGGAGATCCTTGTCATCAGTTCCCCCTTTCTACTCCACCTCCCCTCCACCCTCCCAGTATCACACTCTCACCTCTGGTCCTGAAGGGATCATCTGTCCTGGATCCCCATGTTTCTGGTTCCTATCTGGACCAGTGTACATCCTCTGGTCTAGCCGGATTTGTAAGGTAGACTTGGGATCATGATAGTGGGGGATGGGGGTGGAGAGAAAGCATTTAAGAACTAGAGGAAAGTTGCATATTTCACTGTTGCTACACTGTACCCTGACTGGTTTGTCTCCTCCCCAAGCCCCTTCTGTAAGGGGATGTTGCTTCACCTACAGATAGGCTTTGGGTCCCCAGTTTGCACACTCCCTCATTTATAATAATATAATTTTTAGTTCTTTGATGCCTGATAACTGATCCCTTTGACATCTCGTGGTGTGCTTCTTCCATGTGGACTTTGTTGCTTCTGAGCTAGATGGCCACTTGTTACCTTCAAGACCTCAGATGCTATATCTTTTGATAGCCAGGCACCATCAGCTTTCTTCATCACTTTCACTTATGCACACATTTGTCTTCAGTGATCGTGTCGGGAAGGTGAGCATCATGGAATGCCAGTTCAATAGAACAAAATGTTCTTGCATCAAGGAAGTACTGGAATGGAGGCCCAATTTCCATCTGCTGCCTTAATACTAACCCTATAAGTATATGCACACAGATCTATTTCCCCATCATTATGTATAAATATATTTATCTATGTACACTCCTGTATTTAGACCTCTATAAATGCCCTTTGTCTCCAATTTCTTTGCTCTGTTTCCTTTTACTTTCCTCTTGCGCCACTATCATGCTCAGCCTTCATTTGGGTTTCAGTAATTTCTCTTGGTTACATTACTCTTGATCAAGTCCTACCAGGCCTCTCACACCCACCTTGCCACTGATTTTGGATCATTTTTCCCTTGTCCCTGGGTTGGTCAACGCCACCTCCTTTGCTCCACCTCCCCCTCTCCTCGAATTTTCCCCCAGATCTTTTTTAAATCATTTTATTGGGGGCTTATACAGCTCTTATCAATATATATCCATTGTGTCAAGCACATTTGTAACCATCATCATTCTCAAAACATTTCCTTTCTACTCGAACCCTTAGTATCAGCTCCTCATTTTGTCCCTCCCCTCCTCAGCCATCCCTCCCCCTCAGGAGCCCTTGATAATTTAAAAATTATTATTATTTTTTCACATCTTATACTGACCAGTGTCTCCCTTCACCCACTTTTCTGCTATCCATCCCCCAGGGAGGGGGTCATACGTAGATCCTTGTGATCAGCTCCCCCTTTCTCCCCCACCTTCCCTCCACCCGCCCAATATCCCCACTCTCACCCCTGTCCTGAGGATTCCCTGTGTTCCCAGCTCTTCTCTGTGCCCATCCTGATTGTGAATGGAGATTTGCTACTGTTGCTCCCACGTGAGTCCTGTCCCATCAGCAGGGAAAGGGCCCGCCCTCTGCCCCCTCCACCTCCTGAAGGCCGACTCCCCCTTGAGAGCCAGCCTCTCACCTGGGGGTTCTGCCCAGCTCATCACAGCGGCTCACCGCTCAGGCGCAAACAGCCACGTCCTTTGCCTAATCTGGTCTCTCGAGAAGAGATAGATAACTCGCTCCTTGGCTCCACTCAAGAAAGAGTTCAAGGGCTGAGCCCCGGTGTCGTAGTGGTTGTGTGGGGGACTGCGGCCCACAGGGTTGGCGGTTCAAATCCAGCAGCAGCTCTCCAGGAGCAAGGCTGGGTTTCCTACTCCCACCAGGGCAGTGATGCCCCCGCCCCCCCAAAAAAAGAAGGAAAGAAAGAATTCAAACTGAAGCTTGGTTTGTGATCTAAACAAGTTTTGTGAAGGTAAAAGAAGTTTCACGTTCACACAGGCACCCACGAGATCCCTCACCCCACTTGTCAGCCCGGAACGCGCTGTGCTATATGGCAGAGCAGCCCCTGGGGGCGTTTTCAATTCTCGCCCGGAGGAGGTGGGCTTGACCAGAGACTAAATTACCTGGCCTAGGTGAGTCAATCCAGCGGCAGCATTGCTGGCCGGAAACCTGGACCTTTGAGCATGCGCAGTGAGCCATCCTTTGCTGCCCAATAGCTCGATAATTTAAGCGACGCATGATGGACCCCTTTCCCCCCACTGGCCACCCAGCAGTCTGGAAGCTCTGTTGAAACCTGCCCACCTGGCTGACCCTGCTGGTGTTTGCAAGAGGGGTGCTACAGCTTCTGGAAACCCGTGCGCCTAGAATCAAAGCCTGAAAGCAGACCCACTGTCACCAAGGGCATCCCCAATTCTAGTGGCCCTGCAGGACAGAGCAGACCTGACTCTGTGGGTGTCCACTTCTCAGAAAGGGGAACAGCTCCTCTCCCTCCCACAGAGGGATCACTAGACCTGCCTACCTTCTCACCCGCACTCCCAGTGCTTAATACGAAGGAGTGCCAACACTCCTTCTCTGCCTGTAACAGGAGGGGGCCCTGTCCTCATTCACAGGGGGAGGGTTGGAAGCTGGGACATGGAGAATGGGGGTGTCTGGTGACCCCACCCTGGTCACACCCCAGTGGGAGGTGCAGCCCCAGCATGCAGGGCTGCCCAGCCTGACCAGTGGGTGGTGGTTCAGGGACACAAGGGCCAAGCTTGGGGGCCCTTAGGGCATGTAAGCCACACACAACACAGAGGATGGTGGGGGCAGCAGGCCGGACCTGTGCTGTGCTGAGCTCCCTGCAGTAGGGCGCAGGAGGGTACCCCAAAGGGAACCCACAGAAGGATCCTGTGGGAGTGAAGTCTTCTCTGGGTGTCCCTGGTGTGGCCACAGGCACAGCTCTGAGCAGCGGGTGCCCAGCTGAGGGCGACGTGGGGGTGGGAGTGGACAACCCAGTTCTGATACCCACTCTGGGTTTGCCAGGGCCCTTCTGGGGCTGAAGGGAGAGCTGCCTGCCAATCTAAGTAAGGAAGAGCCCCTCCCCCAACTCCTTCCTCCTTTGGAGAAGGAGGAGGAGGAAACAGCCTGTGTGGGAGTGTGACTCAGCTCCCAGCTGCCTGGAGCCCCTCCCCCACCCCATCCCAGGCTCCCTGAAGCCCCACCACCTGGGAGACCCTTGCCAGAACCTCCCAGGCCTTGGGAGGGTCAGTCCCCCAGCCTCAGCTGCTCACCCCCTCCCATGCATGTCCTCAGGGACTCTGGGGAGTCTGCCCCCCGACTCCGTGGCACCAGTACATGGGTGGAGTGGGGGTGGGAGGAGGTGTGTTGGGGGAGTTCACATGTCGTCATCCAAGTCACCTGGGCGTTGTGTCCCAGCCCAGGCTGAAGGAGTCCTCAGGACGTAGTACGAGAGGGGACAGAGTGGTCTGCAGAGAGAGGAGGCCAGTGAGAAGCTGGGGCCAGCCGGGCCTAGAGGAGGAGGATGGGGGGGATGGAGGCTGAAGGGCAGGGGGACAGCTGTAGGAGGGCTGAGGTCCTGTGCAGAAGGCAGAGGGTGGCGATGACAGCCCAGCATCCATGTGCAGAGACCTACAGAGATCATACCTCCCTCGATTCCTTTGATCGTGAACTAAGTGTAGACAGCTCTGTCCCCAAGCAGAGGTCCCCACCTCTCTCCACCCACCCTGGGGAGGGGGAGCAGGCTCCCTCAGTGCTTGCCCAGGCAAGCCCTTGATGCTTGATGGACAGGACTTGGTGTGTGTGTGTGTGTGTGGAGGGGGGATGTCTCTGGTCATGAGTCCTGCCCTGTCGTCAGAAGGCCCGGGTCCTTCACATAAGCTCTCCTCGCATACATGGGCCATGTTCCAATATTGATCATGGTCCCCTGTTGTCCCACCCGTGGCTGCACTGTGCCTATCAAGAATGTGTGGCAATTCCCGTAGCTCCTGCCCGGCTTTCCTGGGGTCCTGTGCCTTTAAGTTATATTTGAGATTAGACTCTTTGTTGTGCTCTACAACAATACATACATACATACATATATACCTTTGCACACATGCCTGCATGCACATGCTCACATATACACACCATCTACATGCACACTCATATATACACATGCCTACCCACATATACACATGCATACACATATATACGTGCACACACATAGACAGGTACACACTCGCACACTCATGTGTGTATATATATATGCATACCAAAACATATGCATAGACATGCACATGCATATGTACATGAATATATACATGAATATATGCACATGTTCAGGTGCATATAAGCATGTGCATGCATATACATACACATGTGTACAGGGCAGCATCAGAATCTGCCCGCCTCAGAGGGAGGCCGTGTGTCACCTGCAGCACCAGGCAGGGTGCCTGACGGCAAAGCCCACCTGCCTCCCCGCTAGCCCTTCTACCAGAGTCGGCAGGAGCAGCCCTCTGGCTCTGGGCACCCTGCTGCTCCTCAGGGCTGCTCGCTGTGCAGTGGCCACACAGAAGCACAGGCCGTCCTTATGGGGAAATGGCCTGTTGGACTAGTGGCCTGAAAGCTCACCCAGCTCCTTGCCATGATGCCCCCTCCAGAGCCCACCCCAGGACAGAGCCTTCTCTGCCTTCAGTCTCCCTCTTGCCAGTCTTTCTCCCTCGGAGGCCAGCGGGATGCACACAGCAGTGGTGCAGCAGTAGGTCCCTCCCTGTCCTCAGGGACCCATATGGCCACTTGCAGGAGGTGTCTGTCTCTCTCCCTCCTTCTCCTCCCCCTCCTGCCTTTTCTCCCCCTTCCCTCTGTCTACAAGCTCTGTGAGGCTGTTGCACAAAGAAGCAAGGTCACCTCCTGGTCATTTCAAGCACAGTCCTCCAACCAGAGCTACGGTCAGCCTCCCAGGCTGTGACCTCACGGAAGCGGATAACCAGACTTGTCTTCAGCAGCATCGCGCAACACCTCTGATCGCTGCTCTGAAGGGGTCCCAGCGTGGAGCAGCCCTGTGGGGCAGAGCAGAACCACCCTCGGAACTCGCAGATGACGCACTTCTCTGGGAGCAGAAAGCCTCATCTCTTGCTGCACAGACTGGTGGGTCTGAGCAGCTGCTCACTGATGAGTTCATTGCGGGCCCACTGCACCACGGGGCTCCTGGCAGCACCTGGGTGGATTCAGAGGCAGCCCTGGGGCCAGTCTGTACTTGTAGACGGTTTCAGACTCCCCAAGCCTAGAGGATCTGGTCCAGCCCCTTACCCCGACTCCCCTGGATTCCGACCCTGCCCTTCCACCCTCACACATCACTGACCCCATGCCAGACATGGCTTCATGGCTCAGCACCCTCACCTGAGCCACGAAAGTGCACTGTCCATTGTCCCAGGGCTGGCCTGAGCCTCGAGCAGGCCCTCCCCCGGCAGGCCCACTCACAGCTCTGGAATTTGGGCTGTGGGCCAATCTTTGTCTGGACAGGATGGTACGGGATGATGGTCAGGCTGCCCAGATCCTCCCCAGCGCCTCTGGCCCCACGTGGCCACAGCTCCGCCCCTGCTGGACAGTGGGTGGTTGTCTGTCGCAGGGCCTCACAGCGCCGGGCAGCCTGGAACTTCAAGGGAAGAGTCCAGACCAGCTCCAGCTCCAGTTCTGGCACTTCTCGGCTGTTTTCCATAATTGGTGACAGTGACCACACCAGTCTCTCAGTCATGATGAAGGAAGGACTAGAACCAAGCCGAAAGGAACAGTACCATCCTGGAACACAGCTCCCACCAGGACAGCTTCTCCACTGTGCCCACGGGCAGCCCTCCGCCCTGTCTGACCTCTGCTCTGCTCTGCTCTCCTCTGGAAAGTGTTGCAAAGCTTGTAAAGTGCCCAGACAGCCCACTGTCTGCCCGACGGTACCCAGCTCTCTCGCTTCGCGGGTCCACACACCCACACACCCACTGTGGCCACCTCCATCCACGGGGCGGGAAGCCCACCATGCATATCACACAGGTCTCTGGGGCCTGCTACTATTGTCCACTGCCGCCTCACACCATGGCCAGGCACAGCTCGCTCTGCCCTGGGGTCTCGGAGGGTCTCAGCACAGGGATTCCAGGTCCAGAGGCATGGGCCACGCTTGCCTCCTCTTCTAGTCCTGAGAGGTCTCCTCCTGCTCTGAGGTTGAATCTTTGTAAGCCCAGCAGGACAGCAAATCAGCCAATCCCCTACAATGATTCCACAAGCCCCTTATTCGCATAGTCCCACCCATGTAATGATGCCATACACCTTATGTGCTTTACTCAGCAGCTGGCCAATCCCTTCGGTGGGCCACAAGTACCTTATTGGCATAATCCAGCCCCCTCATTTGTGGAACTAATAGAGGCCGTAGCTATTGTTGTCAGGTGTCCCCGAGTGAATTCCGACCCACAGGGGCCCCCCTCGCCAGCCTGCGCCGCCCTCACAATCGCTGCTCACACTTTTGCAGCCAAGGATCGACTCAAGTAGACCCACTACACCGACGACGGCCTGGCCCAGCCGATCCCTTGGTGTAACACGAGCCCTTTCTTGTGCACTGCCCCACCCAGTCATCTTGTGGGAGCCACAGACCACAGCTGGAAAGGACACTTTGAGTAATGGAAGTGACTCAGGCTGGGTCAGCAGCTACAGACAGGGAAGCAGCTCTTTGCTGACTGGACTGGTGACCCAGACAGCCGGCGGACGCTGTCAATCCCTGGTCAGTGGAAATGGAACCCTGGCTGGCCCAGAGTCAACGACATCATGCCCTTCTCCCCATCCATGAGGGGCTGGGGCCCAGAGACAAGCTCCTGGGAACACACACTCATACACGTGTGTGCATACAATCCCATACATACACAGATGCACGTGCACCACACATATACCTGCATGTGCACACTGCACCTCTACATACGTATATGCACCACGCATATACTCCCCCAGGTCTAGGACCTGGGGCCCTGGGCTCCACTCTCACCCATTCCCATGGGTCCAGCCCCTGTTCCAGGTCCCTACAGAGCTGCTGTAGGGAAGGGCACTGTTAACAGACTGGCCACAGGAAGATCCCCAGTGGAAGGGGGCCCAGGGCCCTTCTGTCCCAGTCAGGAGTCTGGGAGAGCACTGGCTCAGTCTGGTCCTGGCTGCCGTGGCAGAGGAGTGACAGGGAGGATAAGGGGCTCCCTTTGGGGTGGAGGCCAGAGCATTGGCTCCAGTCCCAGTAATAGCGGTATAAGGGTGTGTTAGTCTGGGTTGACTAGAGAAACAAATCCAGAGACACTGTTGGGGTGAGTGCTGGGGTCCCCAACACTCAGACAGGTCCTCAGGAGTGACCTTGCAATTATAGAAAATATTAAAGCGACAGAGAGCAGGGTACAGGGACTCGTCGTCCCATGTCAGGACTGAGAGAAAAATGTGTTTTCTAGTGGGTATGTAAAATGAGACTTACAGATCATTCATAAGCCATGCACGTAACACAACTAACACAACATAGTCAATAGGTGACATCATAAGCGGGTAGCACAATAAAGCAGCGTTGAGGTGAGTCAGCGTCTTGACCTGGTGCTAGTTGACCTCAAATGCCGCTGAGCCCTCCCCAGGGACTACCACATTGATGGAGGGCAGGCTATAGAACCCGACTGCTTGTGTCCACAGATACCCTCCAGGCATTATGAAGTAGTCAGACACACATGTGATTCATCTCACATGGTAGCTCTTTTATGACAGTTCCTTCATGGAGGGTTTTGAAGGGACTGTCCAGTCATGAGAATGTATATGAAGAATTATTTATGTCTCCTCGCTGGGAGTCTTCCTCCACCAGAGTCGGCTTTCCAGAACCATCATTATGAGTGTGGAAGACTGAGCCACATTACATTCTCATGCAGTTCCTTAGTGTGTGTAAGAGAGACTTCGTATCAAAAAGCAATTGAATATTGAGAATTCAATTCCCAGCCCAGTCCAGATCAAATCCCTAAGTCTGATATTCGCCATCGGTCCGATACCAATCTTTAAACCCCTCTTCACACTCACGCAGCACATGCAGGAAGGTCGCAGGCCAGTGGTGGATCCGGCGCCGGTGGCGCGTCTCAGTGCTGGCGTGAATCTCCACGTGGCTCCTCCAGGCCCAGGGGTCTGGCTGCCATCAGTGTCGCTCCACGCAGCTTGTCCACAGGAAAACAAAGCAATGTGTGTTCCACCTCCAGAGAATAAGAGGCACTCCCAGCAGCCTCGGGAGAAGGCCATACCCACACAGAGACCTCATTGGCTATGGCCTGATGGACAGACTGACTCCACCCACCCCTTCAATCAAGTTGACAGGAAATTGCCTACCACAGTGGGACTCCCTTTGGCATGCACCCCCAGCCCCAGCTCTAAGTCAGGCAGACTCCCTGGGCTGCAGGAGTCACTGAGCCCGCTCTGTGCCAGGGCTCAGTACAAACTAAGGAATGTGGGGGTCTAGGGGGCCACACATCGAGGCTGAGTCTAGGGCAGGGCAGCTGTAGCATGTGGCAACAGAGAGGAGGGTGGGCATCAGCCAGCCTGGAGTCGTGCTCCCGCTCTGTGTGCCAGCCACAGTGCAGACCCCAGAGCCAGCTGGGGACAGCACTGAGCCAGATGCACAAGGGTCTCCTTGCTGGTGGCAGCCCCGGGGCAAAGAGCAGTGACCATATGGTAACAACATCCACAGGAGTCTCCTACTCCATGGGGGGCGGGGGGAGGTGAGCAGGGCAGAAGAGCCCACTGAGGTCACTCCCCTGCAGGGTCTTCACCCAGGCAGGGATGGGAGCTGGAAATGTCCGACCGCTCAGTCCAGAGGGGCTCAGGGGGCATGTGGGCACTCACCCACTCACCCCCGGAAGGTTCTAGCATTTTTTTAAAGAAATCAGCGCCTGTGTCAGACTAGGTTGACTAGAGAAACAAATGCAGACACTCATACGTTTATAAGAAAGAGCTTTATCTAGAACAGCAATTGAATATTGAGATAACACCCCATCCCCTCCAGATCAAGTCCATAAGTCCAATATTAGCTCATATGTCCAATGCCAATCTGTAAAGTCCTCTTCAGACTCATGAAACACATGCAATGACTCTGTATGCTGGAAGATTGCAGGCCAGTGGGTGGGAAGTCTTGTGGATCCAGTGGTGATAGAGGCAGCTCAGCGCTGGCAGGGGTCTCCACGTGGCTGCTTCAGCTCTGAGGCTCTAATGTTATCAGCCTGTCTCCATGTGGCTTGTCAGCTACATTGTCTCTCAGGGACTGAGCTGAAAGAGAATGTCTCCTATGTCCAAGGAGGAATACAGGAGTTCCCAGAATCCTCAGAAGGCCATGCCCACACAGAGGCCTCATTGGCTATGACTGACAGGCTAGGCTCCAGCCCTTCACTCTTAATCCTCTCAAGTTGGCAAATGATTACATAACTACCACAGCAATACAGACAAACAAAGAGAGAACACTTTCTATTTATATCTATGGGCTAAGCATTAGACTGCTATGTCCAAGGTCAGCGGTTCAAACCCACCTATGTCTCTAAGGGAGGAAGAGGCTGTCCTGTCCGTAAAGACACACCATTTCCAAAACCCGATGCAGGCCTGCTCTGGACTGAACCCGATCCCATGGCCTGGGCTGTGACGTCGAAGCACAGTGAGCTCTGTGAAGGAGAGACCTGGCCACCGCTCCCATGAAGACCATGACCAAGGGACTCCACTCTGTCCCAAGGGCCGCTGTGAGCAGGGTCAGTCTGGTCGCACAGAACTAGTGCTCGTGTCTGTCCATCCCAAGCCACTTGTCCTTGAGCCCTCTCCACTGGGAGTGAGTTGTGGGTGCCAGGGTTCAGCTGGGGGTGGGGGCCCTAGGGCTGGATGTTCAGAAGTAAATCAGTAGCCTTTCCTATGAGGGCCTCTGGGTGAACACGACTCCCATGCCTTTGCTGGGAAGCATGTCAACCATCTGCACCCCAGGGATTCCGTGTGTGTATGTGGGAATGTGAGTATGTCTATATGTGAGTATGTGCCCGTAAGAGTGTACATGTTAGTATGTTTATGTATGTGAGTGCATGAATGTGTGTGTGCGTGGTTTTGTTGTTGACAATACACTCACAAGGCATACACTGATTCTGCAGTTTCACAAGCACAACTGCATGGCGTGGGCTGTGCCACAGGTGATTCCCCGGCGCCCTCTCTGAGCTGTCCCTCCTGAGCCCCTATTCCCCACCAGCAGGAACTCACTGTATCAGATGAAGCCAGCTTCTGATACATACATCACGGGTTCAACAGGGGCCATTGTACAGCGATAATTACCATTTATTATAATAAGTTTATAGAGAGCACGAGGCAGAATTCATAAGAGTCAGACATGGTAGCATGCTCACCTCCGCCGATGGGGCCGTCCACGTGGAGACAGAGAGTGGGGAAGGGATTGCATGAGGGGGAGGGATTGCATGAGGGGATCCGGCAGGAGAGAGCCTCTCTCATGTCCCATCCTTCTATACCCTCTGAAGCCATATCACAGGAAGGGGTTGTGCTATATGCACACGTTGTAGGAAAAGGAGGTATTGGGGGCCCATGTGGCAAGACCAGACCCCAGACTCCTGGATGTGGCTCAACAGGTTAGACTAGAGATCATTAACAACAGCATGTGAATCCGCCCTGGCTTCCAGGGAAGGGAACCATCATCCTCACAGCAGGAGAGTCAGCTCATAGAAAGGTCTCAGATAACTGGGAGCTTCAGGGAGAATAGTTAACTTCCACACCAAATGCTGGTAAATAGTTTGCTTAGTATTTGGAGTATGTAATTGTGGAAAAGTCCTGTTTCATCCCACACTGACTGCCCCTCAGGTTGCCAGCCAGACCGTGCAAGGGCAGCCCCCGATCCGGCAGACCGGGACGTCTGTGGCCCGGTCAAGGTGACCTCGGGGCAGCAGTGTCAGGGGTTCCTCAGAGCCCCACATCCCAGAAAGACTCTGGTCTTCAGGTCACTCCCTTGTAATCAGGACCCTTCTAGGGCCGAGTGACCAGGTTTTAAGCACGACACCATTGACTGGGGGAAGGTGGGGTTCTTGATAAAAAACCTGGTCTATATGGAGCAACAAAAATGTTCATAGAGGGCTGAGCCCCGGTGGCGTAGTGGTTGTGCGCGGGACTGCGGCCCACTGGGTTGGAGGTTCAAATCCAGCAGCAGCTCTCCAAGAGCAAGGCTGGGCTTCCTACTCCCACCACCAGAGGGCAGTGATGTCCCCCCAAAAAATGTTCATAGAACGCAAAAATAGTATTGTAATTTATTTATTTAATTTTAAAACACCGTGGGACGTCTGGTCACCTTATTCTGGGGAATCTTGGGTCAAAGCGCCAGGTTCACCGGGTGCCTCTGCTCTCCTGGCCAAGAAGCAGTCATCTTGGAGACAGATGGTCACTCATCCTCCATCCTCTTGCCCTCGCCGACCCTCCTCCTGCCTCTGTGCGTGGCTGCAGGCCAATGGAGACTCCTTTGTGTGCCATAGACGGCAGCTGGCCAGTTGTGGGGACACCACCCTGCCTCTCCACCGAGGAAGAGTGCCCATTCACACCCCCTCCCTCCCACCCCCACCACCTCCTCAGGGACATGGCCCATGAGCAAACTGTCAGAACTCCAGAGGGCACTGCCGCTGTGGAGCAGCTGCCTCCCACTGGGGCTGTGATGGCTGGCTGGGGCCAGAGCGGGCTCCTGCCTGTATGTCTCTCTCTCTCTCTCTCTCACACACACACACACACACACACACACACACACACCAGATAGGCATGGTGAAGGGGGTGGCTTGATGGGAAAATGGGGGTGAGTAGGTGAGTGAGTGGGTTGGTGTGTGGGTGGGTGGATAAGTGGACGGGTAGGTGGATAGGCGAACAGCGGGGTGGGCGGATGGATGAATAGTGGATAGGTGGATGAGACGGCAGACAGGTGATGGACAAGTAGATGGACAGATAGCCTGATGAATAGGTGGATGGGTGGGTGGATGGGCAGATGGTTGGAAAGGTGGGTGAGTAGGTTGGTGCATGGGCATGCAGATAGGTAAGAGGATTAGTGAATAAGTGAGTGGGTGGATGGGTATGTGGATGAGTGGGGGGATGAGTAGGTGGGGGGATGTGCAGATTTGTGAACAGGTGGGAGGATCAGTGGATAGGTGGGTGAATAAGTAGGTGGATAAATTAGTGAATAGGTGGGTGGGTATCTCGGTGGGTAGGTACATTGTGAAGGATGGGTGAGTGGAGGACAGATGATAGGTGGATTATTGGTGAATCACTGACCTTGTGAGGGGGGACAGAGTGATCTTCCCAGCACCCATCACATGGCATCCCTTCCTGAATTCTGCAGCCTTTAGTCTCAGTCCACCCCTCACATCATGTGCTTACCCCCTTGACATTTCAAATGTGAGCATGTTCTGTGGGCTGAAACGGCATTCCGGGGAGTGAGAGTGGAGGGGTCCCAGTGGCTGGCAGTGGATGCACCCTGCACTCCAGTTTTCACCAGCCGAGCTCCTGGCTCCCCACCTGACTTTGGGCAGTGCCCATTCATGGAGACACACACGTCTCCTGCCTGTCCAAGGCTCAGCTCGCAGCAGCTGGGTCCTGAACCTCCACAGCGTCCCAATCCCTCTCCACATCAGGCCAAACCCACTGGGCGCTCTGGGAGGCCCCAGGAGGCCAGGGCCATGTGGCCTGTGCGTTAAAGAGCACTGTGTAGAGCAGCTATATGCATGGTGCCTGCGTATGCTCGTCTTTGTAGCTGGATCTGTGGTCCCATGGACACCAGTTCAGGTCAGAGCAGGGGAGTCCCCAAAGGTCTAAGGCTGAGTCAACCCTCCTCAACCACAGCGGCAGGAAAAGAACAAATTCAGAGTGGAAAGGGGTGGGGTGGGGATGGGGAGCCTGGCAGCACTGAAGAGAGGGGCCCTCGTGTCTCAGAAAACCAAGTGCTCAGCTGGACTGGGCAGAGGGTATGTCTGGGGACTGGGGGTGGAGGGGTGGGGGTACACTGAGACCTGAGGCTGTGTCCACAGCATAATATCACATAAACAAACTCACTCACATAGACACCTTTACACGGGGACACACACACACACACACACACACACACACCTTGCCCTCCAGAGACTTCTCCATTGTCCTTTCTACTGACACCAACACACCCATTGAGGCCCCTCCCAGCTGGGGTGTCTGTCCCTTAGGATGCAGGGAAAGAAGACAGGGCAGGGGTGGGATCCAGGGCTCTTGGTCCCTCCTCCCGGGTCTCCTGCCACCCATCCTCACACCTGAGTGGCCAGGTGGGAGGGGGGCCGGGACCTGGCTCTCCAGGGCAGAAGACTGTTAAGAGGCCACCACCACCTTCCCCTGGGAATCTTGCACGCTCAGGGACTCAGAGATGAGTCAGCCCTGTGGCCCCCAGACACTTGCCAAGTCCACATGAAGCCGGGGTTGGGGAGGAGCAGACGCAGCCAGCACAGGGAATCCAGGTTCTCAGGACAGCGTCCCCATGATACTCCCCATGAGCCAGAGGCATGTCCCGGGCAGGAGGACACACTCAATGGACATCACAGACACCCCGCCCCACACACCACACACACACACACACACACACACCTTCAATGCAATGCGCCTCCCTGCCAGCCCTCCCAGGCCCTCTGCCCTAGGCCGCTGAGCCCCATCTGCGGGGGTGGGGGGAAGATGGGGAAGAGGAGGCTTGGCTGAACCGGCAGTTGGGGACCAGTCCATCTAGAAGACAGCGTGGGCTAGGCCCCAAGGTAAAAACAGACGGGAGAGCCAACTCCCAGCAGCGCAGTCGTCCTCGTCACTCCTGCCGCCCTTCCACAGGGGAACTTGAGGTTTGCATCCAAGCGCTTTCATCACTGCGCCACCAGAGTCCATTAAGGAGTCTGGAGGGGGGCGGGGGGCGGTGTCCAGGGATTGCCCAGGCCAGTGGCTAAGAAAGTGGAACATCCCCATCCAGGCTACTAGCGGCAGCACCCCAAAAACACCCTCCCGAGACCCCGCCCCGGGCCCGCCCGCTCCCCACGTGGCCGCCAAGAGGGAGAGGCGCCGCCCCCCGCCCCGCCCGCGGGCCGCCGCCGCCGCCTCGCAGCCGGAGCCGAGCCCCAGCCCGCGGAGCGCCGGCTGCCCAGCCCTGCCGGCCCGCGCCCCGCGCAGCCTGCACCCCGCTCTCCGGCCGCCGCCCTGCCCGGTAAGTCCGCCTCGGGCCCGCCGGGGGAAACTGAGTCCGCGTGGGTGGGCGCGGACAAGCTGGAGAGGAATCTGGGTGGCGATGGCCAGACCCCGGGCCTCGGCAGGCTCCCTGCCGCCCTGCAGCCCGCCGGCGGCGCCCCCCGCGGGGCCTGGGTGGAGGGGCGATGGTGGCCGGTGAGCTTCCGAGGCCGCCGGGCGGCAGCCGCGTCCGGGCCATGAATCAGCCGCAGTTGGGAAATAAACTTCAGTTTCGTTCGACCCGACGGCCCTGCCGCGCAGGTGGGCGCCGGGGGTGAGGGTGGGAGTGGCGCTGGCTCTGCCCAGGGGCACGGAGCCCCTTCCCCGCCGGCGGGAGGGTGCCAATCCCACCTGTGGACCCCTTTCTGGGGGCGACCTGAGGAGTGATGGACTGTGGGTCTCAGGGTGCCAGCTACACGTCCACCCAAATCCGAGGCTGTCCCTAGGCGCTCAGACCCTGGGTGAATGCTCTGCTTGGCTTCTGGGTCAGGCCACCCCAGAGCACAAACTAGGGTTCACAGTTGCACAGATGCCTGAGATCCACTAGGAACTGGAGTTCCCTACAGCTAATTAATTCAGCCGGCCTCCCCTGCAGTGAGGCCCAGGCAGCTCTCCTGCCTCAGTTTCCCCATCTGCACTCTGAGGGGTAGGGACAGTAACTCAGGAGTGGAAGCAGCAGTGGCTGTACCCCACCTGTTCTCTGGTCAAGGGCTGAGCACACGCCCCAAGTCCTTTGAGCAGAGGGTGAGTGGTCACCTCAGTGGGGACCTTTAGGGAGCAAACATTGCAGCCCCCACCTCCTTCCACTGCTGTTGGGCCAGTTCGACGCACAGTGACCCAGAATGGCAGAGTGGATAGAACTGCCCTTCCCTCTGGGTTTCGAGGCCGTCGTTCTTGACAGGAGCAGAAAGCCTGATCTTTCTCCCAGGGAGCTACTGATAGGTTTGAACTACTGGCCTTGTGGTAATCCATTATGCTGCTACCAGCGTTCGGTCCCTAGTCTGAGGTCTCACACCACCCCTACCCTCACCAGGTGAGCACTGGCATTAAGCTGGAGTCGAGCCCATTCCCCAGCCAGGCAGGAGCTGACCACCCCTCCCAGGAATCCCGGCCTGAACAGGGGCTCCTGGACAGAGAAGGAGGTGAGGTGACTCTCAGCTGAGGGAATCACTCCCGCCCACAGGGCCTCCGAACTGCAAGGAGTTAATGTCAGGTGAGGCCCCCCTCTTTGTGGAGGTGCTGATGGGTGACGGGCTGTCGGAGCTAATTGCATGCACCCCGTGTTCCAGGACCTGAGAGTCCTGCTTAAAATAGACACCCCTGCCCCCCTCCCTTAAGGAGCACACTGTTTCCAGGACTGCAGGGGTGGCAGGTGAGCCCCAAGAGGAGGGTTCTGACCACTCCAAACACCCCCCAGGACGCCCCAGCAGAGTCCTGACCCGGGTGGGTGGCTCCCCCACTACCCCACCTGCCAGCACCAGTGGGCAGAGTGACTTCCTGGTGGTCAGCAGAGGGGGAGGCACACCTTCCTTGTGCAACCTGATCATGACTGTGAGCTATTAAGGAAGGGGGGCAGCAGCTGGGGACCCTCCTCTGAGGAGGGGTCAACTTGAGAGAGCAGCACTTGTGTCCATTATACAGAGAAGGATACTGAGGCACAGGTGATCAGCTCGGACAATCGGCATTGTCTGTCCTTGAGTGGCGTTTACGATGCTCCCACCTTGTGCGCTGGGTGCTGTGCAGCTGCTGACTGAAAGGTTGGGTGCTTCAATCTGCCCAGAGGCATTCAGAAGGAAGGTCTGGTGATCTATGGCCAAAGAAGCAGCCACTGAGAACCCTGTGGCTTTGCATGGGTTGTTGGCTGGTCAGTGTGGCAGTTGCGTACACTGTGTTGTCTGACTTGGAGTTCAGCTAGAGACACATTTCCAGCGCCTGGTGGGGGGAAAGGGTGGCAAGAGCCTCTACCAGGCCAGCCTGGTAGTGAAAGTGCCAGGCGGGGACAGACCAGTTCTGTTGTGACCAGGCTCTCCACAGGCCTGCTCTCCTGGGCTCTAGACCAAGAGGTGCAGGCCCATCAGCACATAGGGTTCAGGTCTCAGTGGCTAGAAGGCCATCTAAGAGCCAAACTTAGGGCAAACTCTCTGCCCCACTTTCTGAGTCCCCCCTATCTGGCTGCAGTGGGCCCTGCCCAGCCCCTCACCACAACCTCTTCCCACAGACACAGGACAGCGGGTGGGGGGCTCAGATGAGAATATCAGCCACAGCCCTCTGTCCGATGGGTGGCTGAGAGGGAAACAGACTAGGTGTCAGAGGCTGGGGGCTTGGGGCTGGCCCGCTCTGTTCTCACTCCTGTCAGCCTCAGTCTCCCCGTCTGTGAGTGTCCTGGTCTCAGCCTCTATCTGTGCAGTCCCCAGGATGTGGCCTTGGTGGCAGCCTGCTCCACTGTCATTCTGTCCCCATATCCCCGTTCCTACTGCAAGAACAGCTCGGCACTGCCGCCTGCGCACAGCGGGGCCGACATCTGCTCTCCCCCCGGCCTGGGGAGGGGGGGCACAGGGCCTGCCTCCCCCCACCTGTTTCTGCCCCCAGCTCTACCTCCTCCTCAGCCTTCCTGGGCAGCAGCGGAGCACGCTGGAGCATGCACACGCGCCCATGCACAGACACGCCCAGATGTCCTAACGCACATGCACACCCACACAGACCTGAGTCCCTTGGGTGGCAGATTTGACCTGCTAGCTGTGAGCTCCCTACAGACCCCTGCCAGGTGAGCCCAGGGCTCCGCCCTGCTTGTTGGGGTGGGCAGGGGAGAGGAGGTGGGGCAGGGCCAGTAGGCGGTCCCTGCAGGAGATGACAGAGAGGGCAGTCAGTGGAGCACAAGTGAGGGTGGCAGAAGGATGACCTGCATGCCAGGCAGGGGCCAGCGGTAGAAGTGGGTCACCAATCCAACCAGTCCACAGATGGGCTGTGTAGCCCCCAGTGGGGCCTGGTTCTCCCAGGAGGCACCGGCAGGGTGGCCCAGGGCCTGACACCGTCAACTCCTCAGCGAGGAACGCCACCTGGCAGTCAGGCCGACGCTGTAGATCTAGCTGGCCCAGTTGAGCAGGCCTGGACCGTCCAGTGCTGGTTTCAATGAAGCTAATGGTGGGAGAGGGGCACAGAGGGGGGTGGTGCTGGGCATAGCACTTTACAGGCAGTCATGGGCTGGATGGTTGATGGCACTGAACTGCTGTCCCCTTTAATACCAGGGCAGACTCAGGGTTCTGTGGCTGCCCCAAGACAGACAGCAGCCCCTGGCACTGCTGGAATCAGCGGGCAGTGCCCCACCTCCTGCTCAGTCTGCCTTTGTTCTCCGAGGACGGGGAATGGGACCCAGCGGGGGAAAGACCGCTGCAGCCTGCTATGGAGAGGGACAGGGTGCATGACAACCTGACCCTGGTCCAGTTGTCCAGCTGAACGGCCTAGATGGACCAGGAGGGGATACAGCAGAAAGGAGGGTGTGCTTCACTAACTGTAGGGAGAGAACACTGCCGGGAACAGCACGGGACCCAGGGTATGGGGGCCTCCTGGAGGGGAGTGGCCAGGCAGAGGGGTCTTCACACAGCTGGCTCCTCACCCTGTGCTGTCCACAGACTGTGGGCTGGAGCCCTATGCTGACCCCGGGCCCTTGTCCTATTGCTCCCCTCCAGCTCCACGGTGCCCCTAAGTCACCTGTCTTGGCTGTCAGCCTGCCTGGTCTTAGCCGTGGGAGACTGTGGGGAGGAGGAAGGAGAAGCATGTGCCAGGGCAGGTGAGGCAGGGCCCCTTGAGGACCCAGTGCTGAGACAGACCCCCAGGAGGTGAGTAGCTGTCAGGCCCTTGGGGAACATGTGTCCTCCAGGAAGCTGGGCTCCGGGTAACCTGCGGGCCTTACTACCAGTGGAAGCGAAAGCCCTGACTTGTTGCATGGGCACCACCCTTCCTGCCTGCTCCCTGTGAACACCCCACAGTGGATCCAGCCCTGCAGGAGCGACTCTGGGCCCACCCCCACCCATTTCCTGGCTCCAAGAAGCTCCAACCAGCACTTCCCGTCTGCCCTTTCTCCTTGTAACTTCCTCCGTATTTATTTCCATCATCATCCCTTCTTGACCCTGGAGGACAGGACCTGGGGGTGGTGGCCCAGGGGACACGATGAGCAGAGCAGGCCAGTAGTGCCCGCCTCCTGCCCCTCCCCGCGGGCATGGGGCTCCCAGCGTGGGGGGAGGGGGGGAGGCGGTCTTAGGAGGGGCGGAGCACCAGCACCCTCGGTGAGATGGCGCGGGCGTTAGTCATTTGAAGCTCTCTGTTTTTCTGACTATGAAAAAGACTATTCATCCCAGATGCAAGTGCTCTGACATCCCGCTTCCTGGGGCCCCGCCGCCCCGGGGGGCTGGAACGTACTCGCTGGGCTGTGTCTTGTGCCCTGCTCCTGCTACCCAGGCACCTAGCCAGTAGCTCTAGCGGCAGACGGAGGCCTGCCCCGACCCAAGGGGCTCCCAATTGGCCCTGGCTGGGACTCATGCCCTGTCCCCTTAAGCGGTTCTCAACCTGTGGGTGGCGACCCTTTTGGGGTCAAACAAGCCTTTCACAGGGTTGCCCCGTTCATAATAGTATCAAAATTACGGTTATGAAGTAGCAACGAAAATAATTTTATAGTTGGGTCACCACAACATGAGGAACTTAAGACCAGGTGGTGGTCTCAGAAAGGGAAGACAGGCAAGGGGTGTGGGGGTCTGAGATGTCACAGATGTCCTCCGCCCAATTTGGAGGACTGGGCTACCCTGGACCCCCGCAGCTGCCTCCCGCAGTGCTGGGATTTCCAGGCAGTGGAAAATTCTGGGTTCTCACGGGAACTAAAAATACCAGTGGCAGCCCCTGGCTTCCCGTTCCGGAATTCCGTGCCTGCCATCCTACCCGCCCACCCGGATTAGACGCGCTCAGCCTTCACGGCCGCCCGCGCAGGCTCCGGGCCAACAGCGCCCCGCGCGCATGAAGCCGACAGGGTCTCCTGAGCCTGCGCCTCACAGGGGACCCCCACTCCCGCCCAGACCAGCCAGCCCGGGTACTCCCTGGGCCAGGCCCAGCAGAAAGCGCTCCCCGCAGGGTGTACTATCAGGCTCGGCTCCCGCTGCGTGGAGGGCCCAGACTCCTAAGCCAACCGGCTCTTCCCATCCCCTCCTAGGGGAGGGTCCCCCGCAGCAGCGGCCTCTCGGCCGCTGGGGCGCGCTCCTGGACGCCGTCGAGCAGCGTCTAGGTAGTCGGGAAACCAGCTCTGCGCCCCCACATCCCCCTCCCCCTCCCCCACGCGCACAGCTCCAGGGACGCAAGCCAGGCGGGGGGTGACTTTCCCTGACTCAGCGCAGCTGCCTGGGCATGTGAGCGTCCAGGTGGCGGTGCCAGCGTCCCGGGCCCGACTGTGAGGGAGTAGAGCCAGGGAGCCCCCCCAGGAGGTGGCGGGAAGGAGCAGCCCGACCCGCCTCAGTGGGCCCCCCCAGGCAGACCGTGTTTTCGGACCAGAACTGGCGCTGTACTCGGAGCGACTATGGAAAATATCCCTGCGTGCGTGGCTGCGTGGTGCAGGGGGGCGGATGAGGCACGTCTTCTCGGTGGCGGGGGTCTGGCCTTGGCTGGGGGTGCTTGGCCCCGGCGGCGCCCCAGATTCGCGCCCGCAGACGCTGGCCGCAAACGGCAGTCCAAATTCCTGCGCTCTGGGCCACGCCCCGGGTGCCGCGCCCAGGTCGGGTCAGCCACGCCCCGGGGGCTGGGGTGCGCGCTTCCTGGCGCCTGTGGCCAAGCCCCTCTGGTGGAAGTCCCTCCCAGGGTGGGCGGGACACGCCTCCTCGGGAAGGACTCTGGCCACACCCTCGGAGGCCAGGCTCAGTCCCAGTGGACGCCCCGCCACGCCCGGCGCCCGGCCTGCGGGCTGGGGAGGTGGGTGGACTACTAGGCTGACCCCACCACCCGCCAGCGGGGCACTGGAAAGCCAGCGGATAGCCCAGTGGGGCTTGGCTCTGCGCCACCGCGCCAGTGGCCAGTCGGATCGCTGTGTGTACTGCCCCTCCAACAGGACTCAAGCCTCAGGCTGGGCGGGGACCAGGGAAGGGCTGCACATTGCTGGCCCTGTGCTGTTCTGTGGGTCAGTGCTGGCTACCTCCTGCGCTCCTGGAGCTTAGGCCAGGGTCTGACCACCGAACCCAAACGGGAAGCCTCCCAAGAAGCTGAGCTTGCTGCCGACCCACTGTGCAGGAATGCCCCTGGAGATTAGGCCCTGTGGAGGTGGGGGAGACGAGCCAGTGGGCCAGGCACTGTGAGTGGGCAGGAGAGCTGGGCAGTGCCAGGAGGAGGTCAGTGGCTCCAATCAGCAAGCCCCACTGTATTTGCACAGACTCGTGGGAACTGGGACACCCGAACACCAGGAACATCGTTTGGCTGGGAAATGTGGTTGTCTAGCTTCAAGGGACTCTGGGCCTGGCTGGAGAGGGCATGGGATGCCAGTGCCTGGCCAGGGAGTTCTCACTGGGCCCACTCAGCCTGTGCCAAGAGGGCAGGACTAGGGCCGAGGAGGCAGGAGCAGGGAAGGGCGGGCCAGAGGCTCTTTAAGCAACAGCCCCCTGTGGTTCGCCTGTGCAGAACCCTGGATCTGCTGGGGTGATGGAAGCAGTCGCACACCGGCCTTGGGGAGCCCAAGGCTGCCCAGGAGAGGCCAGTCCTCCGCTGGCATCTGTACACTCGAGGCCAGCAGGGATGAGAAGCCAGGAGGGCATGAGGAACAGCTGGCGTCAGGGCCCTGAGTGGGTGGACAGAGGTGGTCGGAAGGTCTTGAGAATCTGGGTGAGTAGGACCCCAGGAGGGTCATTTACAGCCATCTGGTGGGGGGTGGGAGACCCAGGCTCTCCACCTAACAGGCCGGCAGCCTGGAAGCCCACAGCACCATTGCAGGCCCGTGAAGCCAACTCATAGTAAGCGACCTTCCAGGGCAGTGTAGAAGAGGCTGCCCAGGATCAGACACCAAGACTGTCCCTGCAGAGCAGCAGGCCAGCCCCATACTTGGACTTAGCAATTAGCAGTGGTGTGCTTTAACTGCTGCACAATCAGGGCTCCTAGGCCCTCTGGGAAGGGCTAAGACATCCCTTTCATTCCACTCCCCCCCACCCCTCCCCACACACACACACTTCCCACTGGCTGTCCACTGCCTCCAGGATGCCCGGGCCTAGGAGCAATCTGATTCTGGAAGTACACGTGGGGAAACTGAGGCTCGGACAAGATGGAGGGACAGGGTACAGCAGGGTCCGAGCCCTTCTCCACCCAGTGGGCTGCATAGGGCACCGGGATAGATGGGCCAGACTCCCTGGCACGGCCTCGCTGCAGGCAGAGGAGGTCACAGTGAAGATGCCTGGCGGGCCCGTGCCTTGATCCTGATGGGACCGCCAGGGCAGAGGTGTGGGGCCCTCAGTGAAGGAACCTCAAGACACCCCCTGGTCAGAGCATGAGCCAGCCAAGGGTGTGGGCCCCAGGAGTCAGGGGCCAGGCACCTGTGTTCAAAGCCCAGTGTCCCATGAGACCTTAGCCAGCCCCTCCCACCCAGGGCCCTTAGCTCTTAGCAAGTTGTGCTGCTCCAGACACGCAGCCCTCCAATTCAGCAAGCAGGCCTGTGTGTGACCAGGTCTCTGGGTGCTGCTGCTGTCTGCTCATCTGTGAAGTGGGGGTGTGGTGCACCTGCCCTGAGGGTGGATGTGGCAGTGAGGTGGGGAGGGGGGGAGTGAAAGAGCCAGGTCCTGAGCAGGCCTCCCCCAGCACAGCACAGCCGCTCCCAGAGGCTAAATAAAGACCGCAGCCATACAAGGCTGAGGGACAGCCTGGGAGGGCCCCAACCTTGGAGGCTGTCCCCAGGGGCTGTGGTTGGGGACCATGTTTCCGCTGGCCCTGCTTCAGCCAGGGCCCTGGGAGGCAGAGGGACCTGAATGCCAGCAGAGGTGGCTCCTCCGCCAGGCCCCCCCCCCCTCCAGCCACATGCATACCACGTGACCCCTCTGAACAGTGTAGACATCCAGATCCGTAGATTGGCGGGGGGTGGGGGGAGTGTCAGGGAGTAAAGGGGAGAGAGGATAGTCTCTTGATGGGGCTCTGATGACGTGGTAGCACACCAGGCAGGAAGGGTCTTGGAGACATCAGTCCTCTGCCCACACCTAATGGACAAACCACAGTCCTGAGAAGGCTGATGTGTGCAGGGCTGTGCCCAGGGGTTGTGGGCGGGCATGCGGTCAGCTCCTGTGAGTGACTCTGCCCCCCAGCCTACTGTTGGGTGCCAGCCTCCATTCCTGAGACTGTAGGTGGCCCGGGAAGGGCCCAGAACTCAGCCCTCAGACAGTCCTGGCGGTCTCAAGGGCCATCCAGGCTCTTGCGAGGTCAGCGATGTGCCCAGGGCAAGGTCATTGTCCTCGGCTCTGTGGGCAGGGTCATCCCACATTCGGGGATAGCACAAGATCCAGTCTGGGGTGATCAGCCTGGGTTTCTGACCTGGACCTCAGCCCAGGGCCACAGGGTCCTCAGGTCCTCCCTCCTGTCTGTGCTGGGGTTGCTATGGTGACTGAGCTGGGTCTGTAGCGTGCACAGGGACCAAGGGCTGCAGGAGGCCCCACCGGGCTTTCAGGCTGTGGTTTTAGAATCAGTCTGCCGGACTTTTCCCCCAAAGCACCCCTGGGTGGGCTGGGGTGCATGACGATGGTCACCTCCCCAGGGGATGGGGGAAGTGGTGGGGAAAGGCTTTGGCACAAGCCGACTGCGTGCTGATGGCTGCTTGGCAGGTGAGCAGAGGACCAACTGCCCCTAGTACCGACAGCTCTGCCTTCTCTGGGCCCCTTGCAGTTCGGCAAGATGTCGGTGAAGGGGGGCGCCCAGCGCAGGTGGACAGCCCTCAAGGAGAAACTGGGGCCACAGGACTCAGACCCCACAGAGGCCAACCTGGAGAACGCAGACCCTGAGCTGTGCATCCGGCTGCTGCAGATGCCCTCGGTGGTCAACTATTCTGGGCTGCGCAAGCGGCTGGAGAGCAGCGACGGGGGCTGGATGGTGCAGTTCCTGGAGCAGAGCGGCCTGGACCTGCTGCTCGAGGCCCTGGCCCGCCTCTCTGGCCGCGGCCTGGCGCGCATCGCCAACGCGCTGCTGCAGCTCACCTGCGTGGGCTGCGTGCGCGCCGTGCTCAACTCCCGCCAGGGCCTCGAGTACATCCTCAGCAACCAGGGCTACGTGCGCCAGCTCTCCCAGGGTGAGCCGCCCGCCCATCCAGGAGGGTGCCCTGTCCCCAGCCCCTGCGCAGACCCAAACCCAGAGTCTGCACACCTCCTCCCTTGCGTCTGTCCTGCTGACCCCCCAGCCCCTCAAGCATACAGCACTTGGGGTCAAGTCACAAGTCCCCCTGGGGAGGCCGGCCCCCACCTGTGGGCAGCACCCTCCTCTACCCTTCTCTACCCCTCCCCCAGCCCAGCCAGCCCCGTGTGTCTAGGGGTGCAAAGTGGGCCTTCTCCTCTGAGCTGCCCCCTCCTCTAGGAAGCACCCCCAGATTTCCTTGGGTCTAGAGTCCCTGGCATCCTGTGCACCTGAGCCCTAGGGGCAGGGGCACCCCAAGGGGCCGTTGGTGGGTAGTATCTCTCTGTCCTTGCCTGCTGGGCTATGAGACTCCGGGGCTGGTCAGAGGGGTAGGGGGCCAGCAGTGGATGGGTGGGTGGGTGGAGGGAACACGATAGCAGGATCCAGAGGTCAGACAACAGTCCCCAAAGCGTGGGCATGGCTGTAGCCCTCTGCAGAGTCCCCCCCAGGACCCTGGGAGTTCTGAGATCAGGTGGGAGGCAGGCTCAAGCTATGAGATGTCCCAGCTGGGACTGAGGAACGTGTGAGAGGCGAAAACTCCCTCCTGTGGTCAGGCCTCAGCCACCAGAGGGGGGTTGGTCACACTACAGCCTGAGCCCCTGGGTGGCCCCCCTGGGGTGTCAGCCCTGCAGCCTGGAGACCCAGCCCTAACGTGAACATTGTAAGGTGCAGAGCGGCCCCTGGTGGGCTCTCAGATCCCAACAGGCCAGGGACCTCATCAGGCCAGGGCCTGCGGGGCTTGTAGGCACAATTAGCTGCTAGAGGCCCCTGCTCCCCACAGCCCTGGACACGTCCAACGTGATGGTCAAGAAGCAGGTGTTCGAGCTGCTGGCTGCCCTGTGCATCTACTCGCCCGAGGGCCACGCCCTAACCCTGGACGCCCTGGACCACTACAAGGTGAGGAGGGGCAGGGGGTGCGGGGTGGGGGGGCCAGACCGGGGCCACAGTCTGACCCCAAGGTCCCTCCAGACGGTGTGCAACCAGCAGTACCGCTTCAGCGTCATCATGAGTGAGCTGGCTGACAGCGACAACATCCCTTACGTGGTCACTCTGCTGAGCGTCATCAACGCCCTCATCCTTGGCCCCGAGGACCTCCGGACACGGAGCCAGCTTCGCAATGAGTTCATTGGTAATGGCCCGCCAGCCGGCGCCACCCGCAGCCTCCCCAGGGACCCTCCACCCAGAGTTGAGGGCAAGCCCAGGTGTCCCCACATGGCCTGCCCCAGGCTGGGCACTCTGGATGGAGGTGGGGGAGGTCTGAGGGAGAGGGGCTATCCAGGGGCCACCTCAGGCCAATGACCCCCATCCTCCCCAGGGCTGCAGTTGCTGGATGTCCTGACCAGGCTGAGGTGAGTCCCCAAGCCACACCTGCCCATCCCTGCCCACTACTCCCCAGGCCCAGCGCCTTCTCCTGGGCACGGCACCCCTCCCAGTGAGTTACCCACTAGCTGCTAGCTGCATGGTCAGCCATTCCGAGGGGCCAGCCTCAGACACCCACGGGCAGTTGCCCCGTCCCGTAGACTCGTGGTGAGTCGATGTCCACTTGATGCAATGGGGGAGCGACGAGTAGCTGGTCCCCGACATGAGCAGTCCCTGGGAACCCTGTGCTTTGATTTGTTAACTCTGCTTATCCCATCACTGCCAGAAACCCACACAGCCAGGCAACCCAGCCTCCTGTAGCAGACACCTCGCAGGGTCCTTCCAGACCCACCCCTGGCTGATTAGCTGGCTCTTGGTGCCCTGGTCCCAGACCCAGCCAAGGCTAGGAGCGTATGTGGGCTGGCAGCTGGGAACTGACGGACTATCTGAGGGTTTGGTACCTGGGCCAGGGGAAAATGGCCCATGGCCCAGTAACCACTCGGTGCTAGCCTGTTTAGCCAGCAGCCCCACCCTCCCTGAGCCACAGGGAGCCTGCTCAAGGGTCTTCCCTCACCCAGGCATCAGAGGTTCTCCTCCTGCCTGGGCCTCAGGGCAGATCCAGCCCAGGGTCTGGTGAGCCTGCCTATCTCAGGCCCACAGGCTCACCTGGGAAGCCTATGGCTCCCTGATGACAGTAGGCACGAGTGGACCTCCAGCCTGACTGTGTGCAGAGAGCTCACCCACGTAGGGCCCCGGGTCCACTGATAGGATCCAGCCTAGAGCCCAGGCACATCAGCCCTGGGCCCGTCCAGGAGTCCTTCTGGGCTCCTCCACTCAGCACTGGCCCCCTCATCAGGGACATGGAAGACGCTGACCTGCTCATCCAGCTGGAGGCCTTTGAGGAAGCCAAGGCTGAGGACGACGAGGAGCTGCTGCGTGTGTGTGGAGGCGTGGACATGAGCAGCCACCAGGAGGTCTTTGCCTCTCTGTTCCACAAGGTGGGCCTGACTGGAGTGGCCAGCGAGCTGGGTGCCAGTCATTGTATTTGGGGACTGGAGGGCAGGGTTCCGCTGACCAGAGGTAGTCACCTTGGACAGAGGGCCAGCTGCTGCCAGGACGTCTGAGAGGCCGAGAACCACTTTAGGGAGCCCAGTGGTTCTCCCTGAGACAGGCGCCCCATGTCCCCACCCACACGCAGGCCTAGCCCGACCGCCGCCAAGCCTGCTTGTCGCCTGGGCTCTGGGGGGCGTGGGGGTGGCACGCTCCCATGGATGTGTAGTGTCAGCCCTCCCCTGACCTGCATCCCGTTCCCCAGGTGAGCTGCTCACCCGCATCTGCCCAGCTGCTGTCAGTGCTGCAGGGCCTCCTGCACCTGGAGCCCGGCCGCCAGGCCAGTCAGATGCTCTGGGAAGCGCTGGAGAACCTGGTCAACCGCGCGGTCCTGCTGGCCAACGACGGTGAGAGTGCATGCGTGGGCCGTGCACGGGGCTCCCCAGGACAGGTCATCCGGAGTGTACAGGCCTCACACAGGAAGGGGCGGGGCCTCTCCAGGCAGGACCCTGAGCCGTGGTGGAGCCTCACTGAAAGAGTGCTTCACCACCCAGGGGAAGCCTTGGACTCAGTCCTTACTCTTCCTGCTTGACCCTGTCCGTCCACAGCCCAGGAGTGCACTCTGGAGGAAGTGGTGGAGCGGCTCCTGTCCACCAAGACCCGGCCCCGCCCCCGCCCTTGCTCCCTGGACCAAGCCCACAAGGGTGTACAGACCGACCTAGGTTTGCAAGGGAGGCACAGCCCCCCACAGAGCAGAAGGGACCTAAATGACAAAGCCCCAAGTACGAGTGGGGACACAGCCCTGCAGCAGCCCACCCCAGAGCTTCGGACACCCACCTCCACATCGCCAACAGCCCCCCTGCCCGATCTGGGGGCCACGTCTCCCCTTCCGCCACCTCCACCACCACTT